>CM021100.1:56377766-56440017 GCA_007115665.2 Sequoiadendron giganteum | reverse complement strand
GTCTTGAAAAGTCTTACTAAACAATCTATAATGTGAATACATAACATATGGCATCATTGAATGTCTAGCCTTGTCCTAACTGTTACTATCTTCTTAACATCATCATGCGTAATCTTTCCCTCTGTCAATAAAATCAAAAATACCATCATGCACATATTTTATAGGGAAGTCACTACTTTAATACAATTATTTAACACTTGATAGTGTTATGAATTGCTTTCAACACACTACCCCTACTCCTCTTAATTTCCACTATGATTGTCCACTATGACTTGACAAACTTGTTAAATTCTCTTTCACAAACTTCTCTTTAGGTTGTCCCAACAATCCTCCTTAACTCGTGCTGAATGCATTTTGGTTTTTTGGTATTCGTCCTTCATAATGACTGTATAGTCTATCCTTCTATGAGATTTTCACCATTTACATTTTCCTTTCTCTTAAGTGAGCCCATTTGTTTTGACAATTCAATCCCTTATCAAAATTACTTTGCATCTTTTCATTTGCTTTGTCCACCTGTCCATAGGATTGTCTTGCTTCCTATTGCCTATTATACTAACATCCAAGGGTTTTGAAGAGGGTTTTATATTTCATATTGTCAAAATCATTTTGACAAGAGATTATCATATGACTTTGTATTAACTAGAACACAACTTAACAAAAATATAATCACTTGGACAACACTCATGAATTTTCATGAGGACTTGTTCAGGGATAACTTTAGTGGCGAATCTTCGCCAATTGGCGAATTCTAGGAATCTGGCAATTCGAATTTGGCGAATCTACCGTATCTACAGGGTGTTCAAATTGCTAAGAATTCACGAACTATCGGTCCAATGCATGTCCATTTGCCAACAATTTTTTTTTACGAGGCATGTTTAGGCAATAAATTCGCCATAACAGACCATGCGTTTCCAATGCACCGATCAATATTTTCGCCTGGAATCCCAAGGAGCATGTCAAAGTCACCTACATATTCGCCAATACTATTAAAACAACATTATATGAAGACCCATTTCGCCAATTAAAATTTACAAATAGTTGCTTGTGAAGACCCATTTCGCCAATTAAATTTATAAATAGTTGCTTATGAGGACCTATTTCGCCTTGAAAATTTCAAGGTATCATTGTATAAGCACATGGGATTCACCAAATTTTTAACATACCATTTCAAAATCCCGCAGAATTCGCCAAATATGGATTGATATAAATACAATTGAAACTATTATTTGTTCTTACACATTTTGTTCGGTTCAGAGGTTCTACTTCTCAATTTAGAAGTCAGCGAAAGCCGAAAACGTAGACTCAAAGGTGAGTGATCATTTCTTCATACTGTTATTAGTTATTAGAATATTAGTTATAATAATAAGCTTACTTTATCTATTTTCCATTCTTGCTTCAGTCTTAAACATAATTTTAAGTAGGGAATGGGATCTATATTCTCTGTCGGTCTGTCCTTCTTAAACAAGAAGACATTTTTTTCCAGCTTTTATTCGAAGTGAGATCAATATGTCGAGCAGCAAGGGTAAGACTCCTGAGCAGGCGGGTAATGAAGAGACTGGGAGGCCATCAAAATGCCCAAAATGGGGAGGTACCATACAGTCTTACTTTGGAATTGGAAAAGCTTCTAATCCATCAGATCAAGGTGGAGCTACACCATCAACTCTTCCACCAAATATTATTGAAGATGGAGATACATCATCAACTCTTCCGCCACAAGCAGGTCAAGGTGAGATTGTCATTGTGTTAAATCAAAATGTATCAAATGAGGATGGCAATACTATAGAGGATGTTCCAAGGGATACCCTGGATAGCCAGAATGAGATAATCGACTTGGATGAGGATGATGTTGGTAGCAAGAAAAGAAAAGGCAAAGCAAAATCGGGGCGTGAGTGGGAAATGACAAGGAATTTTCAAATTGGTTGGTTGTCGAAGTGCCCATTCCTTGAACCAGTAGGGGAATCAAACAAAAATGATATTGAAAGGGCAACAGAGGTCAGATGTAAGATCTGTAGTTGGAAAAGTGGAAGAGACAAGACGATGCAGCTAAAGCTTGACACTATAGAAAAGCATATCGGCAAAGTTTACGAAAAATAAATCGTAGATGGAAAGGAACAATCAGTCATACAATGGAAATCAAAGGAAGAATGTCTTCATGTTAAGTATGTCGCAGATTATGGAGAGCATAACCATAGAATGTCGAAGATTAAAAAATGTGAAGGTACACTTGAGGCTCATTTTGGAAAAGCCATGGCAGCAGCAAATCTGTCAAAAACTGTTCAGATGAGTGTTGTTTTTCATATTTTGTCCAGGGGGTGTCCTATGACAGACTACCCAGAATATTTTGATTTATTATCTTATTTGAGTGTTCCCCACTTTCCCTTCTCACATTGGTCAGTAAACGTTGGATGGGAATGGGTGAACTGTCTTGCTGCAGTGGAAAAGCAAGATTTAAAGAAAAAATTAAAAGAGTCAAATTTCATTGCATTATCTTTAGATGAAGTTACTGCGGTAGACAATACTTCTTGGGTTTGTGTGTATTCGTATACTATAGAACAACATGTTCGCCAAGCTCATCTTCTTTGTGTTCGTAAAATGAAGGACAGTTCAACATCGCAAAATCTATTTGAACTAGTCAAGAAATCTTTGAATGAAATTGTAGGTATGGATGAGTTGACAAGTGCCAAAAAGTTGGTGTGTGTAGGAGCTGATGGAGCTATGGTGATGCAAGGTAAAAGGAGCGGTCTTTGCACAAAGTTACAAACTACTTGTGCACCATACATGCTTGGCATTCACTGCATGGCCCACATAATGAATTTAGCATTCAAAATTGTAAGCAAGTTTCCTACAGTATCAAAAGTTGAAAATCTAGTTCGCGAGATCTACGCATACTTCTGCCGAAGTCCCAAATGTTTCCTTGAATTTCAACATTTTGCTGAGGGAATAACACCTGGAAACAAGCTTCTCAAGGATGTCGATACCAGATGGATCTCCCTGCATGGACCAACGCAACGAGTTCTTTCAGAATATCAATCCTTGATTGGAGTGATGTACGAGCATCGCAGGATAGTAGACAAAGCTCCTGACCTCTTACATAGGTTAAGCGATATAGAGACACTCTTGACTTTAGCTAGTCTTCTCCCTATGCTGGATGAGATGAACAATCTTGTGAAGAAAGCCCAAGACAGAACTATGTATATTTATGAATATGCCAATCTACGTAAACTTACATGCTTGGCCCTCGATCATCTATATCTAGATCTAACACAAGAAGGCGCAAATTATTTGATGTGGCAGAAAATTAATGATTTGAATAATCCTGATAATTATTTACAGTTTAATGCAAGCAGGCACTTATGTATTTGTGTACGTGGACATGAGATACCAATGTACCATTGTAAGACAGGCACTGGCAGGTGCTCTAGAAAAGAAGTACCTATTAACGAGGAAGATTTTAACAGCATTGTTAAATCTGTTAGTGATAATTTGAAGGAAATTGCAAAATCTCTTTCCTCAAAGATTCGTGAAAGATTCCCTCGACATGAAATACTTGAAGCCATGGGTATTGTGTATCCTCAATTTTGGGTAAACCGAGATAACCCAAAATATTTTCATGATCAAGTAAAAATCTTGATCGAACAATTTTCAGAAAAGGCAACATACAATGAACAAGTAATAGAAGGAACTTTAGATGAAAAAAATCTTAGAAAGCAATCTCGGATTTTTGCAACAGCTATGAGGGAGCAGTATAAATCCATGGGCAAGGAGAATGCCTTTGAACCGGGATCAATAAAAAAGGTTTGGACAAGCTTAGGTCAGAGTGAAATATTGCATGGTTCAATGTCAGAATATTTCAAACTTGCTGATTTATGTCAAAAAATGATATTTGGGTCGGTGGAGGATGAGAGAGGTTTCAGTACATTGGGGTTTTTGAAATCAAAGTTAAGAAACAAACTGGACAAGAATTTGGAAAATTGCTTGAGGATGAAAGGAACTGCGTATAATGTCAAAAAATTTCCTTTTGAAAGGGCACTCCCAATCTAGAGGTCCACATGTGAAAGAAGAGGGACCGGGTTGTGCAACACAGGCTCTCCAATTCCAACAACCGCCGGTACTGGTGGTAGTGGCAATGGGACTGGGCCTAGGACAGATGACAATGATATTGAAATTGACACAAATCAAACAATGAATGTTGAATTTGAGACATAGGCCGAAGAAACTACAGAGCAGTCTCAGAATCAAGATGACTCTTTTACTTTATCTGAAGATGAGGATCGGTTTGAGGACCCTGACTCCGTTTGGGAAATGGGAGATAATAAGCAGGTTTTAGGTATTTTTTCTGCACTTCATGAATCAGTTTCCATTGTTCGAAAGTCCAAAGTGTAGTTGATGTCTGATGATATTTTATATTGTATTCAATGAACATTGAAATTGTGAATCATTGCACTTCATGTTCATGATATCTTATTTTATATTGCACTCAAGCACTGCATGCCGACTTGAATCATATTCCAAACTGTACTTGATGATTTTGTATATTGTATTCAAATAAATTGTGTATCATTGCACTTCAAGTTCAAAATATTTTATTTTATATTGCAATCCAAGTCTCCATTATATTTTATATTATATTGCACTTCATGAATCATAATACATATGCCAAAGTCAAACTGTAGTAACGTAATTGATGATATTTTATAAATTATATAAGATTCAATACCATCGGGCATCGGCCTAACAATGCTTCATCGGCGGAACCCCCATCACAATCCCACCGATGGCCCCATAAAAATAGCTCACAACCTAATATCGGTGTAACAATACTCTATCAGACTGACTCCTAAGGTGCTCTCCCACCGATATACCGATAGAGTCAAGTTGTCAACAAAAGTAACCATGAATTATAATTTATGACCATGGGCATGAATTATCTTATTTTATCAATAATCACAAAAATATACCACACTTTGATTTTATGAACAATGCAAATTGTAGAAATTTGTGTGACAAGATCCATATTATAGCCTACATTCACATTTCATCCATAAATACTAGTATACATATATTAATTAATAATATATATAAAGAATGCTAAAAGTTATCAATACTTAACATTGTTTATTATAATATTAATTAATAAAATATATGAAAAACTAATAATATATATAAAAAGCTATTTCTATTATTTTTATATATATTAATTAATAATATATATAAAAAACTATTTAAGCATACATATCTTAGTTTGTAATTTTAATCCAAAAGTATTTAAATTAACAACTATTTATTGGGAAGCTTTTAATTTAAAAAATTTCGAAAAATAGAAAAAAAAAACATTTTATGTGCTTGTTATTTTTAAGGAGCACATACTTCCACTTGCCTGTCATTTTCAATGAAGCTTCAAAAAGTTTACGAATATTCCTTTGTTGCTTTCACTGTATAACGCTTTCAGCATAATTAAACAAAATTTGAAATTCCGACGTGACGTAGTCCTTCCCCCATTCCTAACAAAATTCAATACCATCGGCCTAACAATGCTTCATCGGCGGAACCCCATCACAATCCCGCTGATGGCCAGATAAAAATAGCTCACAACCTAGTATCGGTGTAACAATACTCTATCGGGTTGAATCCTAAGGTGCTCTCCCGATATACTGATAGAGTCAGGTTGTCAACAAAAGTAACCATGAATTATAACCATGGCCCATGGCCATGGGCATGAATTATCGAATGCATAATCCATAAAGTATATCAGGGGAACTATGGTGCATCGGGGAAACATTATATGGCATCCCACTGATAGAATGAAGGATAGGTGTCCATCGGTGGAGAGGGTGGCTATTGGTGAAAGACTGATGTGACATCTCTTGACATCGTGCTGCGGTGCATTTATGAACCAAAATTGAAGTGAATTATATCACAAGTTGATTGCATAGTTGTTACAAAATCCCAGAAGATTTCGCTTAGGGCAGAAGCAGAAAGGCAAAAACTTGGAGTTCTGACGCAGAACTGGTGGACTGTGGAGGTGACTCGGCGAGACTCATGTAAGTACTTCACTTTCAGACCCAGGTGAGAAGCTATTTTACTAAAAAGCTTAAGATTTAAATAATGGAAGAGAGTACAGACAAACCTAGGCTAAAAAACAAAAAATCAAAAAGCTTAAGAGACTCCTAAATGAAGACCTGATAGATCAATGTCCTGGGTCAGGGCCGAGACCCAAGAGGAGTGCTCAAATGAATCCTTCCATGGATCGATTATGGGACAAACATAAGGGCTTAGGGGATATTTGGACACCGCAACGAGGGTACAACCTCTTCATGTACCATTACAGAAAACAATTTAGGTTCCAACCAGTCTGCAATCCATGGAGGTTGAACCTGGGAAGACTTGTGGTGCCCAATGTGTTTGTGAACGCAAAGCTAATTAAAGCTCTTGCTATCAGATATGACCCCAAGAAAATAACTATTAAGTCACATGGCAGGGGTGACATGCTTGTTATTTCTAGGGATCTCATTTCTAATGTCTTTCAGTTAGAGTGTTCACTGAATTTATCATTCACGCTCAAATATCTCTTGACAAAGTATCACCACATGGATACCAGCTATAAAAGATGGAAATTACCTTTGCATAGGCCCAAGGATGATGGAGGCCAACTCAGGTTGTTCTCTAGTAGTGAAAACCCTCCTTTCCATGAAGATTTGTTCGAAGAGTATTTCCGATACACCTATTATTCAGCTGGTCAGGTTTTGGGAGTACAGGTTCCGCCTCTCATGTCGATTGCCCCAATGGTCTTAGTTGTAGACATACAGAGCAAGGATTCCAGGCCATTTGATTATGCTAGCTACTTGGCCAACGCCCTACATCGAGGGCTCGAAAAGATTAAAAATAATAGTGATAATATTAATTTTGAACACTATTCTTTGCTTATGCATTTGCTATTGTACGAGGGACAAGTTAGAGGGGTCTGGAGTGAAGAATTAAGGATAAAAGATAGAGATGAAAATGGAGATTTTAAACCTGTAAAAATGTGGACTTCATTGTCGGACAGTTGATTTGGTAGGTCTCATTGCCTTTGTTTTGAAGAATTTTTTGTAAAACCATTGATGAAGTTGCTGGGGTATCCGTGCAACTATAACCTATCCCCAGAAGTACAAAGATTTCTAAGACCAAAGGAAAATGACCAGAGAAATAAAGTGAATCATAACTGGGGAGACTGGTATGCTTTCCCTGATTGTACAGTGATAAGGGTTTATGGGTTTGAAGGGGCTCCACACTTGATGCCACGAGTAGTTCCTGACTGAATTGCTTTTTTAGAAATTGTGAGGCAATTGGCAAAATCTGATTCCAAACACCTCAAAGGACATAGAAAACAATCAATTATGCCCAACACCTTATGTTTTGGAGACTTTACAGTGGTTGCCAATGAAGGATATGGAGAAATTGATGGTAAATTAGCACAGTACAACCTACCTCTAGGTGATGTAAGGAAACAATTTGATGTAGAAGGGTTTATTCACAAGGCGAGATTATCGCAGGGGCTATCAGGTTATGAACATTTGTTCTCAATCGAAGATGTCATAAGATACCATGATGAGGCTTCCACCAAGGAAAGAATGGCTGCCTATAACAAGATTATGCTTGCAGAGGAATGGAAGAGGAAAAATGTCCCATCTTATTCAAAGGCATTTGGTGAGATACAGGATCCTTTAACAAGAATTGAGCAACTCATCGCTTATGTCAATGAACTGGTAAATGTTCCCCCAGTTGTTTTTGATGCACCTCATGCAACCTATTCAGGAGTACAAGCTGAAGACATAGAGCCCTTGGATTACATACCTTCACAGCCTACTCCTGAGGTATGTTTTTCTGTAGATACTGATATAAGTGAAGAAGAGAAGAGTGATGAAGAGGGTGAGCAGGTCAAGAAAATTAGTGCTCCTATGATTCCACGGTACGATCCCCCTCAAGAGTAGAATATTGTAAGATTTGAGGCATCAAATGAACTATTTGATGATGTGAGGGTCATGGCTAGACAACAGTTTATTTCTGATTGTGATTTTGTTAAATCTTCTGAATTTAAATCATTTGTTTATGAATATAAAGGTAGAAAAATGAGACAACAAATACAGGATATCACTCCTGAACATGAGGCAACCGCTCTAGAGGAATTGAAAAGGGAGGTAGAAAAGGAAATGGAGTCCATCACTCCTGAAAGAGGTAGGGAATTGCTTCAAGAAGCTGGAGTGTTGCTCCTGCCAAGGTGAGATATTAGCTCTTCAATTGTATTTGATAGCTTCAGAAAAAGAGGGGATACGACAATGAACTTAACAGAAGAAGCAAGTGACAAAATGTATTCAGGATCTGGGTAAAACCCAGATGAAGCCACCTTGCTTATTTGGTCATTATATCCCCATGATAAAAGACCTGCTATAACTAGTAATCCAAACCAAGTGTTTGGTCATCTCTTGGTTCAACAAGTAGTGGATACCAACCCTATGGAGACAACAGAATTGAACATAAATGTGGAAAAATTTACCAAAGCACAGATCGATAAACTGATTAAGGAAAATGAAAAAAACTGATGAAGGAGCTAGCAAATCAGCAGGAAAAAACATCTTCCTCCTCCACATCAGAGTTGCAAGAAATAAATGACGAGGATATGGTTTTACAAAACAGTCATAAGCAACTCGAAAAAATAATGTCTCTGGAATATGATATGAAAGAGGCAATCTCTAACGTGGACACCTATGCTGAATAGGAGTACATCCATCACCTCTCTATAGTCAATATGTTTATTAGCCAAACTGTAGATTTGTCAGAATCAGATCCAACGAGACAACCATCAGATTCAGAGGAAGAACGCCAACCGACAGCATGATGAGCGCCCTATCATGGAGTAGAAGCCTTGAACAAATCTTAGGTGGTCAGTGGTCATGGGATTCTGCTTGGAGATTAACGGATCAGTGCATTCACTTGTGGCATTGTTTTATTTATAATTTGAGTTATGTTTAGTTGTCAAAACGTCATGACTTTTTGCAAGGGGTTTGTAGCTTGTTGCCTCTCATATATAAGAGAGATCAAGACCCCAATAGGAGATCAATGGATCATCACATCATTTTTAATTAGACTTTAGAGTAGAAAATAGTAAGAAGATAGATAATAGATTGCACCAATTCCCCCATCCATCTCATTATTCATATCATAAACTATTTTTATAATGTATATCATTTGAACTTTGAATATCAATACAATGGAGAAGGTTACACATATTTACTGATTTTTTCTTTCGAGTGTTCAACTATTGTGGATTCATATGCTTATAAGTTATTAACTTATTTGGCTGTCTCCAAAGTGGTTGTTTATGTTATTCAATTTGTCAGTACATTGAATTTGAATTCTTCAGGAATAGGGGTTGTGACCATGGGGTTTTAGATTTATTTATGGACATGATCATTGATCAAGTAGTAATGTGGGCCACAAAATGGATCTTGTCACACAAATCCCTACAATTTGTGCTAATCATAAAATCAAATGTAGTGTATTTTTGCAGTATGTGGGATGTGGGTGAGGTGTAAGTTGGTGGATACTGATCAAGATTTTTAGTCAAAACATAACAGAAGCTAACAGTTCAACATCCATAACTTATAAGCTTTAGCTCTACCAAGAAGTAAATATAATGAGCTAACAGTTCAACATCCATAACTTGGAAATGGAAGCTCTACCAAGAAGTAAATATAATGAGCTAACAGTTCATCACTAGTTCAAATGATAAAATAAATAATACAGAATCCAGATAATTGATCATCACATTACTGAAGTCTGAATTTGAGCTTTTTAATTGAATTTCACATGAAGGAGTACATATTAGCATTGGCAATGCAAAATCTTGCCAATGCCCAAAGACAAGTCTGCACAGAGCTGAGTTGGAACTTCAAAACTCATATTATCAAAGATTGAAAATAATAGATCAAGTCACTGTATCAACTTTTCTAGCAACTTCCACTCTTCAGGTGGTGGAATTGCCATTTGCTCTAACTGATGTTGTTTGACTTGAAGTTTTGTTAACATTTCTTGATTGTAATTGGAAATGGAACCTGTCTTGAATTCTTCAGTCAATTTTGCATTCAAGGTTATCAGTGTTCTGATGGAATCCAAATAGTTCACATCTTGGTTCTGAGGAAACTGGTCCAAATCAATCTTCCTTGCACCTTCCATCTTCTTTCTGAAAGCATCCTTTCCAATGAATCGCTCATTTGTGTCAAAAGGCTCTTGAAAACCAAGCTCTGTGAAGTTCCTTACCTTTTCATCCACCACCTTCATCTTGTCTACAACCAAATGCAAATATTCCTTTGTTCCAAACATTCTCGAACACTTTTCAATGATAGATGACAACTTCATTGAGGTTTCAATCCGATTAGTAATCCCTTTTGATTTCAGATCATTGTCACTGGCTTTGTAGACTGTTTGTAGAACTTCATTTGCAGATTTCTCTAATTCCAGCACCTTTTTGTTGTCCACTAAATATTTGTTGAGCTTCTTATAATGTTGTCTGGTAGCATCAATCAATTGAAACATGTCACACAAATGATCAAACCTCTGCATTATTTCATCCCAGATCTTTTGTTTCATATGCCTCACTATATCTCTACAAAATGTAGATAACTTATTTTGAGAAGACTTAATTTCTTCTTTTGCTTCCGTCAGCTCTGTCTCCAATCTTTCATTTGTTTTTCTCTGTTTCTCCAATTTTTGTTCCCACTGTGCATTTCCATTCGCAATGTTTAGTCTTAAGTTTTCTGAAGTGGATTTTTCCTCATCATATTTCTTGTTGCTCTCATCTAGCCTTTGCTTCAGGTCATTCACTTCTCTCTCATTTGATTTATCCTCATTGCTTGCTGATGTAGAGGCAGATTTTATTATTCTTTTTTCTAATTCATTGCTCTTGTTATCTGCTGCTTTCCTCTTTGCTTTCTCACTTGCTAGGTCTGCCTGTAACTTTTCTATTTGGGTCTGCAACCTTTTCTTCTCTCTATCTTGCTTTAGCAATGATGTGTACACCAATTCATTGTTCTTCTTTGATACATTAATTTTGTCAGTATTTTTCAGGCCAGAAAAATCCAATTGAAAATTGGTTACCTGGTATTCAGATCGATCCATCTGATTTGTTGGTTTGTTTTGAACTGTGGGAACAACAATTGTGTACTCCATGATTTCTTTATTTGTGTCAAATGTGGGTAATACCATGGTTGTTGCAGTCTCTGAAGTTACAGTAGACACACTCTCCATCAGTTGCTTCTTTTCTTTTTTATTCAAGTCTGATTTCTTTTTAAACTCTTCAATGAAATCATAACCTGGGGAGGCAGGAACAATGGAATGCTTGAATGGCGAAGGAATAGGAGTACTTGCAGTTGCTAATGATGTCACACCCACACTAACTTGATTTGTGGGAGTTTCTGGAAATAACTCCTTTGTGGTATTGGTGGATCCACTGATAGTGTGACTTTGACCTCTCAAAATCCTTTGCCTCTTTTGATTGCCTTGATCACCTGGTGTTTCTGTGGTATCTTTTTTTGTTTTCCTCTTAGTATTGTGTGTAATTTGTCGTTGTTGCACATGTTGACCACTACTAGTACTACTACCCATACCATCGCCACCAATGGCACTGACAGTTGCATAAGCTATCCACCAAGGGCATGTCCTAGTTGTGATTGTATCTGACCATGAGGATGAGGACTAGAAGCTCTAACAAATTGATTTTGTCTTGTATCCCCTTGGTCTACTTTTTCACCTCCAAACCCAAGGCCAGATTTATCACCTGTTTTTCTATGCTCAACACTTTGTATTGTGCAAGGGCCTCTGCCTTGTCCTTTGGACCCCAAAGGACCACCTTCATAACCAAATTTTTCAAGTATGGCTGCTCTTGAAGTATATGTTGAAGCATATTCTACTTTTGCAGCCTCACTTAAACTAGATTTGTAATTGGCATGGCTTTGTTCTTCTTCTTCCATATCAATATCATCATCAGATTCATCACATCCATCAAGATGCCCATGCTCTATACTCCACAATTTTCTAAATTCTTCATCTTCTTCATTATTATCATACTCTTCAAGAGTTCTTGGATCACCTAGGTCCTTCCTCATAGACCAAAAGGCAATAATTTTTTATCGTGACCATTTTTTATCTATAAGTTTCATCTCTAGAGAACCTGGAATTTTTACTCTACTAGATGGTTTATCACTTTTTACATAAAAAAAAATGAATGTCCTGATTGTCTTTTGGTGCAATGCCATAATTTCTACTGACAATTGTTCAAAAGAAATACCATTCTCAACAGCACTTTTCTCCATTGCTATTTTGACCTCATCCCAAGAATCCTTGTTTCTCAAGTTTTCAAGCAAGGGTTTACTTTGATGTTGAATTCTATTTGCAGCATTCCTATTGGCCACAATCATTGATTTAATGATGTCACATGGATCATACTGCCAGTGACAGATAGGATCAAAGTCAAAAAAATTCAAAAGATTATGTGCCACACTAAATGCTTTTCTCTCGAATGTGAACCCTCCACATGAAAAAGGTAAAGAAGGAAATAAGGTCTTCTTTTGCTGACTAAGAAAGTGTAGTTCATCAGCACTCTGCACCTGCCTTACATATTCTAATGCAAAAACCCTTTCTGTCACATGTATTGGAAGTTTGTATGGCTGTACTCCCGATCCATAAAATCTTAGCACAGTATATTCTTCCATTAAGTACCAATCAACCAATTGTATTTCTTTTCCTAGTTGCATGCAGTTTCTACATGACATAGGCAATCTAGGCATTGGATTATTTGTAATTACTTGATGCAATGGAGCCAAAAAGTAGTCTACAAAATGACTGTAGTTCCTTCAAGAATCATGCATCCTTATCTCATTGGTCCATTCATATACTAGAGCCATTTTTTTTCCTCTGCATTACTGTAGGGCTGAATCTGAAGCTTGTTGGTCTGAAACATTCCTCTAAATTTGAATAGAAAAAGATAGCACAAGTAGGTTGTGAACCTAAATGTCTTCGTGGAACCTGCTTTAATCATTAAAAATTGTTTATGCATGGATTCTACAATGTGTTGTGTATAATTATATTTGACATGTTCTTTAGTATAATGGATATTATATACCATTTCAAGGAGGCTTGCACCCACTTCCAAATTGCTATCCAGACCAAGGAAAAATGCAAGCATGGAAATAGTATCCTAAACCCATGGTTTAAAAAAATCCAAATTATAAGGAGGCTTATGACCACCTTTCAATTTGTTTCTATCCTTAACTATTTGATTTAAGAAATCATTTTTCAGCCTTTCTTCCACTGCTTCATAATCACTAGCAAGCTTTTCTAGGTCAATGTGGTGGTTTCCAAATTCTTCGGTTGTAAACCCCAACACTTTTCCAAGTTCTTCTGCATTAATGGATAACAATTCTTCTTGGTTATCTTTATTAACAATTGCTCTTTTCTTATCATCATAATTTTTGGCACAGACCATGATAAATTTTGGGCAAGGGAAAACTTCATGTAACATCATGCGCCCTAATCCAGTTACCCACGGTGCACTGATACTATCAACTTTTTTTTCACTTTGCAGTCCTTATTCTGAGATGAAAATCTAAGTTCTGAGGTACACCTACCATAGATTTCAGGATCATAAATATCATGGTACCCATCGGTGAAACCTGGGGTTTTAAGCAATTCTGCATAATGCATTTTTTTATCAAACATTGTTGTAGTGGTACTGGTGGTAGACATGCTTGTACAAATGTGAAGTTGTGTAATTTGAATTCCCTAATAAGTAATACCTATTAGTCCTCCTTAATTTTAATGAATTCTTGAGTCTCTAAAGTCTAAAACCAAACTTCAAACTTTGACAAAATAAGATTTTAAGAAATGTCAAACGATGAAAGTTGAAATGTAGCCGCAGGATTTCTTTCATTTACCCAGATTATGAGTCCCCATGCTTGAAAACTGAAATGGCGTTGTTGGAAGTGGAACTGTGGAATCCAAAACAGGGTGGTGCACTACAATGAGCAATCTGAAGATTGAAGACTTTAAAAATCAGTACAATTTCAAAGTGCAAAGTGCTTTAAATGGTTTTTTTCTCGTAATTGGAATGTAAAAGTGAATGGCACGTCTTAGGAGTTAGGTCTACAAGACTACAAGTTGCAAATTCTTCACTGTTGATCTTTTTAAATGTAATGGTTATAGGGTGATTTCAGAGGTTTAAGTTGGGAAGCCCATCGCTCTATGCATGTCATTATGGAATGCAACTACAACCATACATCAAATGTTCATCCAACGGTTGAAACTTGAGTAGTTAGTGATATTAACTTTTAAAATAAACATTAATCACTTGACAGTTGACACTTAGCAGTACAAAGTGCTTTAAATGCTTTGTTTCTCGAAATTGGAACATTAAAGTGAATGACACGTCTTAGGTCTACTAGTTGCAAATTCTTCACTGTTGATCTTTTTAAATCTAACGATTATAGGGTGATTCCGGAGGTTTAAGTTGGGAAGCCCATAGCTCTGTGCATGTCATTACGGAAATTGATGGTTTATTACATATTTGACCGTTTTTTCAATTTTAGACCATATATTATAGCTATAAAATTTATTAGACTGTATAGTTTGACTTGCTATATTTTTATTAAACCGTAAAAAATTATTATATTGTATTTTAATTTATAATATATATAATTTTATAATTTTTATTATAAAAAGAAAATAGAATATAACTTTTTTGAATATTTTAAATATGAATTTAGAAACTTTTGACCTTTTTATAATAGCTATCATTTTTTATATTAATATATATGATTTATAATATTATTATAAAAATATATATTAGTTTAGAATCTTTTCAAAATAAAACATAATTATTTTTAATTTTTAGAATATATTTAACAAGATTTATTTTTAATACGATTTTAGAAACTTTTGTTAATTGTTAATTATAACATTAGATTTTTATATTTATCACTAATAATTATCATTGTTTTCTAATTTTTCAAGATAATTCATTTATAAAAGATTTTATATAAAAATTTGTAAATTAAACAATTTTTTTGATAGGCATTTAAATGACCAAAGTCAAACCGTCATAAAATTTTCATATTGATTGTTTGCTATTGTCATAATCTTAATCGTTGATCTTTCTGAATCTAACGGATATAGGGTAATTCTGGAGGTTTAAGTTGGGAAGCCCATCGCTCTGTTCATTTCATTACGGAATGTAACTACAACCATACATCAAATGTTCATCCAACGGTTGAACTTGAAACTTTAGTAATTTACTAATTTATGATATTAACTAAAAAAAATTAACATGACACATGTGTTTTAAAGTCAATACCATAGGCATCAGCCTAACAATGCTTTATCGGTGGAACCCCCATCACAACCCCGCCGATGGCCTGAAGGTGAAGACTCATAACTCATAAGGTGCGCTCCCAGTCCCCGATATACCGATAGAATCAACAAAAGTAAGCACATCGTTGTAACACATAAACATCGGTGGAACGAATGATTGCATTCCCCCGATGGCTCGATATAACCATGAATTCTCAAGTGCATATTGCATAGAGTATATTACTTAATTTCTCAAAAGAAAAAAAACTGATTTGAATATATTAAATTATTAATAGACAATGACACTGAAGTTCCAAACTCATAAAACAACTCTTTACTCTTAAACGTAAATGAATAACGAAGATTCAAGGAATCAAGATTCAAGAATAGCACAACACAACCATTTATTTTATTGCAACTGAATTTCAATGTCACATTATTACATATCTTTTTATAGACGAGTAGCACTGTAGCTCTTGTTTTGTATAAATAACATATGTCAGTGTGTCACTTTAGTACTTTACATAGACAAAATTTAATAATTTATTCCAAGTTGTTGCTCGTTACAATGGATTACAAATTGATTCCAATTTCCAAGCTGTGTTGCTGAAAACCTAATACACATCTATCTCTAAAAATAAATGTGGCTCTGAAAATAAATTCATGATTCCAAACTTCTGCTGGTGGATTTTCCAACCATGCTGGGCAAAGGGGGTTCCAATCACTCCTGGGGAAATAGGAGCCGTGAAGATACAAAATGTACTTATCCCCTTTGAGAACCAGAGTCATACAAAAGATGAAAAACAAATGTATCTTTGAAAATAAATGCATGGAGCTTGCCTGGCCAACCATGTTGGGGAAATGGGAGCTGTTAGAATACAGAAGGAGAAACAAATCTACTCCCATCTTTTACTTGTAGCCTATATGCATTTGGATAGCACTTATCTCCATCAGAGCTCCTCATCCTGGTTCAAAACCCATCTGAAAATTCAGGTTAACCAAATCAACTTCTTTCCAATTCCACCCATTATGAACTTGAAGGAAATTCGTCTTTTACTGATTACTCTGTAACTACATAATTATAGGTAGTAGAATTTACAGTATCCTCAATACTGCATCATCTTCTTCGTGAATCCTTATTAACCCTAGAAAATAAAAACCCTTATGGCACTATCTACTAATCACTTAATCACTATCCCTATTTATGGGCCACCAGTGCCACTACCAACCTGTATAATTAAAATTTCTAATTTGATTGACGTCTTGCTACGTGCCAACTTGAACTCTACCTCAAGCTGACAAGCTGTCAAAATCACTCATTCAAACGATATGAAATCATTACAAATCTTGTTTCATTAAAGCTATGAGTTGTCCAAGAAATTGCTTCGGATGTTCATATCACATATGGCATTAATTGCCGCCATTGCCACTGCCAACCACAGTTTCGTCAAAAAGATTGAGAATTTAAATGAAATGAAATGTACATCATCGAGATTCGAGGCATTGAAAAGAGTGAATGAGCAATGAATTAATCTAAACACAAAGTGTCAAAGATGAAAAATTAAGCATTATGAATTTGACCTAACACTAATAGATAAACATTGAACAATTATCATGAAGAAACACAATTCATTCATAATTAAAAGGAAGCATTGATAAATACAAAGATTTAGAAATATATTATTTTATCTCTCTAGTGCCAAAAATGTGGTTTCACAGACCTGTCACCCCACACCCTATACAATCAAAATTCAAAAAGCGCTCAAAAGCTAAAATTACGCCCCCTTATCATTATGTGTCACAAATTCATAATTCACTAAAGGATTCGTGTATGTTGTTAAACTGCTGGAGGTTCCGGGACTCTGTACAGTTCCAACTGCATTTCCATAGCAAAATTATGAAATTCAGCGCGTTCTTCTTCTTCTTCTAAAACAAAAATTACCCTGTTGTACTCGGCATAGCTGGTTTTCTCTTTCCACGCCACTGAACGTAGCTGGGAAATGATGTTGAGTTGCTCTTCTTCAGGCCAATTCAAATTGGGTTGCATGAAGGCCATAATTTCATCTTCCCATACCCTAATATCGGCTGGAAGTACCATTTTGAGGAAACTCTGAGTATGGAGTTCAAAATGCTGCCACCTTTCCTCGTATGCAGGCTCACTTAACTTTACTAGCAGGAAGTGACAATCTGCTACTAAATCCGTTTCTCCAAACTCCTTAATACCTTATTTAAGATCTATCCAGTTGGTGTTTGAGAAGACATCCCTTAATGGCATCGTACAATTCATTAAATGAGTTGTCACTTCGAAAGTTGTGCATCCCGCCGAGGTCACCCAATCGTTGAGAAACAGAACTTTATAACCATTTGTATGGTAATAAAATCTCAACCATTGGTTTCTAGAAATCTAATGGTTCTAGTGATATTCCGAAGGTTTCAAATCGCAAGTCTAGTGCTTGATAGATTTACTTCCGGAATGCAACTATAGTCGTCCATCGAACGACCCATATGATTTTTATTTCGCCACTGGATTTTTTATTATTTTTAGATTCATTTTAATTCGCCAATGAAAATATACTTTTTGCTTTGAAAAAAGGTTTTAATCGCCAATGGAAACAAAAATCTGGTTTGAAAAACGGGTTTATTCGCCAATGAAAAATATTTTATTCGATTTAAAAAAATTGCAATTCGCCACGATTTTCCATAGACTTCCAGGGATTATAAAAGATTCGCCAATGGGGATTTTTTTTTCTCGAAAAACAAAAAAAATTGCCAATAAGTTTAATATTTTTCATCGAGAAGTATATAGGATTCTCCAGGATTTTACACTTGTGTCGAGGGGGGGGTTTCTTAAAGTTATCCCTGAGATTCGTGGAGTTGGGTTGAATTTAAAGAGATCCCTTGAAAATGGTTTCTGCAAATTCTATCATCTAACAGGCCCAATTCAAGAGCGCCCCTAAGCTACAGGGGCGCAGATTCTAAAATTTGGCTGTCGTCTCTAACATGTAAATCCTCTGTAACTTCTGCTTCCGCCTTCAATTGTCGGAGTTTCACAAATCTGATGGATTCACTGGATGGCTTGTTGGAAACCTGACACAATTCCACAAATAATGAATGTATTTGCAACCATTGATAACTGCATTTGGGCCTTCAAATTGAAGGGTGCCCCTAGCCTGCAGGGGTGCCAATGTCACTAGACTTGGTAGTTTTTGGATGATTTTCACCATTTTTGCATCTTCCAATCACTGTGTCACTTGCTGAGTTGATTGCTTTGAAGCCTCATTATTGTTGACGCGTGTGCATGATTGTATTTAACCATTTTTACATGTACAGACACTGCAAAGTTGACTTGCACGTTGATTGCACAAGTATCTCCCACGTTACAAAGTGAAGTGTTTCCAGACAAAATATTTTTTACAATTTTCACCATTTGAAAATCCCCTTCATCACGAAGCATCTTTTTTAGCATCTTTCACCATGAATTTCAGGCTTAGATTTTGATACCTGGTACTGGCCAACCATTATTGACTACCTTGGAGGTCCTAACTTTTCTCTTAAAAAATTGAAAACTACCCACCAGGCTTAAACTGACTTTTAACTGAAACTGACTTCACCATTGTGATTGTGATGTGAAATAAGCCAATCAAAATAATTTTTAGCCAATTCTAACAAGTTTCAATTTTTAGGGTTTTTGACCTAAAAATAGGGGTCCAGAAACCCTAATTTTTAAATTTTGCCAATATCTTATAGATATTAAACCCACAAAAATCCCATACTTGGATTGGCCAAAAACTAAGTTTTGACGACACTTTTACAAGATTTAGACCATTTTAATCAAAATGCCTTAATGAAGCAATTTTTTTGATTTGGGTACAACAAATAGGAAAGTTTGTTTTTGCTTGGGACTGTAAGCTATCAAAGCCATATTAGCCCTACTATTTTATTGGGGCAGAACTGATGTAATGTTGAGCAATATTAATATAATCTATGCAATCATGACTACGTCTTACAAATCAAAAAATAAAAAAAATTAATAATAATAATTGCTTAATTAATCGTTTCATACAATAATTTTTAAATGAATTTATTTGTATATTAATAAAAATTAATAATATTTTATAAATGATAAAAATAAGTTAAACTTAAAAATTAATTATTTTTACTTAAATTATATGAATAGAATTTGAAAATTAATAATTTTAAATCTAATTCCTAATCAAAATTCTCTAACATTAGTTGTAAATAGATATTATATTTATAGTCAATTAAAAAGTGGATATTTTAATGTGGATGCTTTATAAAGTGGTGTGCATGAGTATAATTTATATTTGGATTTTATTACTAGATAATAAAATAATATTACCTTGACTTTAATTTTTTATTAAGGTTTTAAAATATGAAAGAAAATTATTATTAAAAAAGATTTTTTAAAATTTTAGTACAAATGCACATTGGTCTTAAAGTGCTTAGAAATTGGAGTGTTTTTTTAATTCTTTTTTCTTGCAAGTGGATTATTTTTTGAATTGTCAAGTTGTTTATTGAATAATTTTAAAATCTAATTCATAGAAAGTTATATAAATTTTTTTTTTTGATTAATAATGTATTTAAAATTTTGTATGTGAAAGAGGTGTATTCTTTTGTATGGAGATTATGTGATTTCTTATTTAATAATAAATTAGTATAAGGATTATAAAGTTTTTTGGTTCATGAATAAAATGCAAATCGTAGATGAAATAGATATTTGAAAATTATTGTAGTTTGATAATGAAACTCTATTAAATCTAATTTGATAAGTCATAAAATTAAATATTAAATTATAAAAGAAAAATAAAGGCTACATGTATATGAAGAATGGAGAATGATTACAAGACATAAGAATTGTAGTGTTATAATAAAATATATTAGGTTTTATTTGAGAAGTCATAGAATTTAAAATAAAGTTTTAGAAGAAAAATAAAGGTTTCTTACATATGAAGAACAATGAAAAAATATAGGGATTCAAATAAATTAAAAATGTATTATTATCATATTGATTTAGTATGATTTGGAAGTAGAAAAATTATGATTTTAACACCACAATAGTAAGAATGGAAACCCAAATTCAATGATAAGAGAATCTTGTAGGAAGATAATCTAATGAAAAGAGATTATCAAAAGATAGGGTTTTTAATTTAATAGAGACTTGATGTATGAATACATGTTGTTTAGGTGATTAGATGTGAATGTTGATCATTGATTTGGGATAACAAATTCTTAATTTTATGTCAATTTGAATGAAATTTTAAAATTAAGAAAAATGTAAGCTAATGAATTGTAATCATATCAAATTGGGGGTTCTAGATTGTGTAATTTATCAAATTGATTATACAATAATGGAATTAAATGCACAAATAATTTTTTTTTAGAAATTTGGATCTATACATTATTTTGAGAAATTATATTTTTCAAGTATATGAGGTTTTTGTTTTGCTATTATAGGCTTTTGTGTTTGTTATTTTTCTATTGTGAGTATTGAGAAGACAAATGAACCTTGAGAAGGGATATGGGTATTTTTTTTTCTAGGAGAAAATATTCAAGACCAAGTGATCGAGTGAGCCATTAAAGATGACTAGGTTGGTAGGTATGCAATAATAGGAGAAACATATCATTAATTAGGTCATCCTAGGTGGAACAAGTTGCTAGGAAAGTGAACCCCTTAGGCATTAATAGTTGCACAACATTTTTCTTTCAGTTTCTAAATCCAAAATGTATAGCATATGATGAATAAATGTATACTATATTTCTTCTAGTTATGAATGTCCTAGCAATGGTTTTGTTGCATGATGTATTTTTAAATAGGTTTTTAGGATGGAATGTCTTGATAAGTATATGTGTTTCCCAACTTAGGTTGGTGATCTATTGAATCCATAGTGACTTGTGACCTATATGGTTAAAATGTGGTTGATGAGTTAAGAAGATGGTGATAATTTAACCTTAATATTTTTTTTGGGTCCCACAATAGTTGCTCCACTTCCTAGAACCAAATATTGCTCATAAGACCAAGATTATTGTCATGCAAGTGAAATTAACTCATCAAAAGATCATGGAGGTTCTAAGTCCAACTCTATGAGAGTGGGTTATATCTCCTATTCTTCAAACTCAACTCAGACTTGGGAGGGTATTTCACAGGGTATACCTTAACAAGTATTAAAATCACATCAAATGTACAATAAAAAAATATTGATAGCCAAGCCCAAGTTGATGTCTTAGTTCCAAAGACTGTCACTAAACCAAGAACAATTGATTTCCTTAAAACCCTATATAGTTGATATAAATTTTCAAGAATAAACCACATAAGATAGATTCATTTGAGGCTCATTGAAGATGCATCTCTAGTTGTATCATCAAGTTTTCAATGCACAAAACTAATCTTACTCCTAAACCATTGATTTGTTTTATTTTACTTTTTGAGATTGGTGAGGTGGACTAGAGACTAATGCCTTATTCATTGGGCTACAGAGTCATAGATAATATAAGATAAAAAAATGGAGGCATAGAATATGTGATCTAGGCACATATACCATCAAATTCTAGGAATTACATGATGAGAATCTTAGTAATCAAAACCAAACTACATTAATTCATATGCAATGCATACATGATTATTACAAGCTTGTAATATTTAAAAATATTGTCACATTATTAAATGTTCATTATAATCATGTCAACAAGTGTGACAAGAGAAAACATATACAATAGTGATGATTTTCCTACATAAATATAGCCAACGTGGAGATATTCATTGTACAATGTGAATACATTTAATCCTTCACATGCCTCATGGATTCACTACCCTTCTACAACTAGACATGGCATGGTTGAAACCCTAGACTAATCCCTACACTTGTGCATCCTTCAATTTCCAGTAACATAACCAACCTCTCCTAAATAATAATGAAAATTGTGATATAACAATAGAAAGGAATAAAGCCCTAATCATTGCATTGTAGCAATTTTAAAATTCACATATTGGATCTTATTTCACCTAAAATGGACACTATAGATGGAAGGAAGAGATATCCAATTACTTTGGGTAACTAGGCAACCATTTACCATTATTGTGAGTAGGTCGAGTGGGTGGTGTAGAGAACGCACCATCAAGCCTTCTACACCCTACAAACTAGAATTGTGGGTTATGTTTCCTTTGCTAGTGCTTTCATACCCATAAGGAACCACCACACACTCACACTCATCCCCCTTTGTTAGAAACTTCGCCTCTAATCAAAACTGTTAACACATTGGGTGGTTCAAAGAACCAATGAAAGTGTTTACACCTTTTCTCCTTTCTTTTTCCTTTTTCCTTCATCCATGCTTCTAAATTCCTCTATTGAGGGTTCCATGGGAACCAAGAACTAATGGTTCTTAGTTCCTATGCAAGCTTCAACCACTCTTACTCAGCCAATTTATAATTCTGATTTTAGGGAACAAGTTGAAGACTTGGATAGGGAACACACAACCAAGAGCACACTAAAAATCATGACCCTCATGAAAAATTATCAAATTGATTATTGATGAGGTATCATACTTCATAGGCACACAAAATGAAGGGACTTGAGAAAAAAGGACAACAAAAAACTAAGTCCCAACAAGATTCCATAATACCTAGTTGTCCTATTGATAATGAAAAACAGAATATCTTGATTACTGAAGAAGCATTTGATTATTCTAGAAGTAAGAAAAGTTGGACATCCTTATAATAAATAGATGCATCATCTTCTCTACTTTTTCACCAATGCCTAAAGATAATTCTCCCCTTAAGATAGGTTGGCCTAAGAATATGAACTTTCTCTTCTCACTAAATGTGCTAAATTGTAATGATCTTATTGGTAGGTCCATAGGTTATATATGTGTTGTTCCTCATCTTCTACACACTAGACTTAGGATATTCTCTATTTTGAAGTTACATGGCTTAATTTGGTACTATACATATCAATCTACTTATTCAATAACATGCCTTGTGGTTGGTATAATTATCTTTCTTATGTAAGGTAGTCAATATGTAGGTATGCTACACAATTGGAATATGGACCTTAGTGTGATTAGGACACCTTTGGGGTTGTTGTAATGCAGTATTATAGTGTATATGTGTCGTATCATGTTGTTAAGTCTTTATTTATTTAGCATAATTTATAGGGGTGTTATTGATATTATAAATATGTGCTATGAAATTATAACTTTGTTAAGTTGCATGGACTAAGATAGGTTGCCCTAAGAACTTGAGCTTGTTCTTATCATTATATACACCATAACACATTGTATCTAGTACAATGGTTGGAAGAAGGTGCACATGTTCTATATGAATCATTCCTCACCTTCCACACACCACAACTTTGATATTCTCTATTTATAATTCATGTGGCCTAATTTTCTAATATGCATACTATTTTACTTGTTGAGGTAGTGTGCTTTGTGGTTGGTATAGTTGTCTACTTTCTTATGTGAACTACTTAGTACATAGGTACAATAAAAAATTGGGAGATGGATCTTACTAAAGTTGACATAACTTGGGAATATTTTTAATATGATATTGTATTACATATTTGTGTCATTATCGTGTCTTGTATTACATGTTTTGTGTCTATGTGATTTATATGTGTTTTAATTTATGTATTATAGCATTCTATTAAGTCATGATTGGTTTGGTATGATTTACTAGGAAATTATTGATGTTTTCCAACATGTGTTGTGAAAGTGGAACATCTTCGTTAAATTGTATGGACTATATACTCAATGGCATGTCTATGTGAAAGAAAAGGGAAATGAACTTAAAATATAATCATTAAAGTTATCTATATTTCATAATATTGGATTATCCAATTAAGTATTTGTCAAACTAATGGTTGGGAGGAAATGGATTCCTTAATATGCAAGTTCAATTACTTTATTTGCAATTAAATCTTGGAGGGAGTGAGTTATGAATTCAAGCTAGAGACTTATTTTATATAGTGCACCTTTGAGTAAATTCAATATTGTATATGTGGTAGATTGGTTCATCAACCTAATTTTACTTGATATAGTTACTATTGAGGTTTTCTTTATTGACTCATTTTATTATTATATATTGTACTTGTTGATGGTCAAAATAGCACAACAACATTAAATGGAATATTTCTACTCTATTTCTCCTGAAAAAGATAACTGATCTAAAACCACCTATCTTCCAAGGTCTCTGTAGTTGGTTCTCAACTGTGTTGTTTTATTTAGTAGTCCATGCAACCATAATATTCAAGGGGCCTGCAGGTAAAAGGACACAAACTACATGATATGAACTAATCTAATTTTTGAGGGTGTAAATAAATAGAAAAAAGATAGATCAAAGCATAGAACAACAAATCATAAATGTAAACTCCTTTCAATTCAGACATATAAATTTCACAATGAGCCTTTCAAGTAACTAAGAAACTATAAAATGATACAATCCACAGAATATTATGCACCATTATATTCATTCATAGTGCTAATTTAGGATGTACAATCATTCATCAGTACTAAACTTCAAAATCAAACAGTAACACATCACTAGCTCATCACCAAAATTCATAGATCAACAAACATAAAGGAATCCCATTCACAGATAATTTAATGAAATAGTCTTAAATTCAGAGTCTTCTATTGATTCTCATCAAATAAGAAATATTTATGCACAAGATTCACTAGCATAAGAATGACTATGATTCACCAACCTTATCATTGACCAATTCAGAAAATAGCATAATTGTATTGAAAAACTTGCAAAGAAAATGTATCCAAGTGTATTTTCATAAAGTGTAAAAAAAGATTATAAAACTGTAAACTATCTCTTAAGTCTCCTTTAGGTGGCTAATCTTTCTTCAATGAGCCGACTTTTACAAAGTGGAGAGAAATTCTATATATAAACTTGTGTAGCACTAATTTCTCTCATCAAAATCTAGATCCACAAATTATGGGGGCAACTAAGGCAATGTGGGATAAGTATCCATTTTTGATCTTCAGTTGTTGATTGAAGACTCTTTGTCAAAACCTACGTTCAAAGGGAGGAGGGTGGACATGCTGAGATCTTCAGTTGAACTTATGTCACCTCCCTGCAAAATACGAAATTGATATATCTCCAGCAAACCATGCCTTCTTGATGCTAATCTGACCAAGGAACAGATGTATGGGTGCCTTAGTCTTGTGTTTTCTTCTCCAGCATATACTCATCATAACTAGTGATCGCCTGTTGAAGCATATATGTATCTGGTCCATCTACCCAACTATCTTCAAATTTTATTCTTTCTAGTTCAGAGGAGACAAACTCTTTCATATCCTTAAGTTTGATGAGCTCCCTTCTAGCAGCCTTTATCTCTTCCTTAACATCCATAAGCCTATCCATCAAGAGGTCATCACCATCATCCCCTTTCTGCATTATTTCTTCAAATCTACCACTCCATTTTTCCTTTATTTTATCAAGGAGGAGGTCATCTTCAATAGGGATGTCTTCATTAACAAGTATGGCAATACTTGCTCCCAAATATTCAACCTGTTCATTGAAGTCCTTTCCAGCCTATTGCACCTCATTTTTGTGCCCAAAAATAAATGAAGACCAGAACCTGATGATGCTAATATTCTTTTCAAAAAAAGTTTTCTTGGGCAGCTTATTGATGTCTTTCAGCTTCCTTGCATGCCTTGAATATTCCTCCTCTTGTTTCCCAAGAGTTTCAACATGTGTGACCATGTCATTAACCAATTCTAACGCATCTCCATGAACTTTGCAGCCTTCAACAAGAAAATCTTCTACTTATTGATTCAATCTAGCAATCCATTTGTCCATCATCCCTACCTTATTCCTCATTTCAGCCAAGTTATCGACATCTTTCTTTCTCAGCAAAATAGGTGTCTTAGGAGTAGCAGACTGTGAAGAGATAGGAGAAGAGATATCCTTCAGAAACTTATGTAATTGATCCACTTATGACTTAAGCTCATCTTTCTTTTGCTTGTCCTAGATCATTCTTGATCTGGTAGAAGAAGCTACAATATCAATTAAGTTCATTTGTTGGTTTCTTGTAGGCCTTCCTAGATTCATCGTACCTAGTTGATAGTCACTTAGTTGCATCTCCTATTTGTCCTTATCAACCATCGGAATGGCACATTCAGCAACAATCTCCCCAGTATCCGTTAGCCTTGTGGAATGAATAACTTTGGCTCTTTTGCCTCTCCTCAATTTCCTTTCTAACATCATCCCAATCAAGGGGTTGTGGTTGCACTATCTATTTTTTTTCAAGATTGAGCTTTAGCCATGTAGGAGTAGTAGGGGGAGTTATCACCTGTGCAGAAGAAGATGTAGCAAGAGAGAGTGGATGCCAAAGTGCTACCTTGGGTTGAGAATCAATTTCTTATTGTTTCTCCTTTTCTGTCTTTTCCTTAGCCAATTTACCAGCTTCAGCTTTGGCTTTCCTTTCTCGCTCTACTTTGGCTAGTTGTTCTTCCTCTAATATCCTCTCTTCCAAAAACTGATCTCTTTGTTTTTCTATCTCTTCTACCCTTGCCCATGCCTTGGCTGCCTCTTGATCAATTTTAGCTTGCTCCTCCTCCTCTATTCTTTTTAATTCCAATTCTTCCTCTTCTTTCTTCCTCTGAGCCTCTTCTACTGCTTTAAACATGGATTCAAGAGCTTCCTTTTCTCTTCTTTGTTGAGCCTTCTCTTCTTTCGGCTCATGGAGCTTTTGTAGCAAGGCCAGCTTGTCTCTCTCTTCTTTAGCCTTTTTCTCTGCTTTCCTTTGTTGCAATAGAAGATCTTCTTTCTCTTTTTTTTGTCTTGCCAATTCTTCAGCTTTTGCAATGGCTTCTAACTCCTGTTTTTTGGCAAGTACATCAGCTTTGGCTTTAGCCTCTTTTTCTTATTGTTTTGCTATTGCTTCAGCTTGTTCTTTAGCATCAGCTTCTTTTTTAGAATCCTCAAACAACTTCCATTGATCCTCTGGGGTGAGAACATGTTCTTTTCCAATATTTTGATTAGACATATCTTTGGAAATCTCATCATCAGAATGTGTCTCTTCTAAATCAGTGTCTATATCATGAATTTCAACTTCATGCTCTTTTCCTTTCATAGTTTTCGCTTGCTCGTGAAGGCTACCTATAGGTATTTCTTTCTAAGCTTTGGAATGAGGGAAGGTTGGGAAGAGGAGGATTCTCTAGCTATTGCGGCTTCCATACCTTATGTTTCCTAGACTTCTTGAGCAGGTATTTTTGGAACAATATCTCCTCTAGAGATAGGAGGAAGACATTCTAATTGCTCTTTAGGAGGTTCTCTCTTCTTAGTCCTTTGATAACCTTTAGTTGCCCCTGCCTTCCTTTTCATTGAAACTTGAGCCTGTGGCTCCTTGATTCTTAAAACCACCCATTGGATACTCCTATCCATTACTATCCTGGAAATATGCTTAATGTCAATGGATTCATCTTCATCCCAATTTATGGGGGGCAAGTCTTTGGTACCAATCCTCTTTGCTTCATATCCTAGATCTAGATTTACACCATCATTTGGTAGTGTGTCAGGGATATCTTCTTTTACCCCATACTCAATCATTTGAGGGATAGTCAGTCTCTCATAATACCTCCTAACATCATGATCATCTTGTAAGTCCATCCAAAAATCCTCTAATAAATTATAATGTTTATAAAAAATAATAGGGTTTATAGCATTCATCTTACTCCTTGGGTCAAAGTGTTTCTGGGATGTGTACAATCCCAACTTCAGATAGCTCAACTCTTCACATATTGTCTTTGTAGCTATATTGTGAAGACAACAATATTCCCCCAACTTCATAGGGAACTTATGACATCCAGGCTTATGTTTGATGGAAAATTTTGCATTGACTCCTAAGGCTTGATATATAAACTCCATAAGGACTATCCTATCACTGCAACACCTTTGCAGTAGATGGGGATGACCATCAAATCCTGCCAGCCTGAAATATGAAAACTTAGGATATTGGATATACCAATGTCCCCATTAAGATATGAATGCCATGGCATCTCTACTTAACCTGAACCTAGCATCCCCTGTTAAACGGATGATGATGACATAGAGGAATGCATCATTAACCCTCTTGTGATGTAACTCTGATGTTTCCAAAGTTAATTGATCATAATGGTTCCAAACCTTTTTTTGTCTTCAAGCCTCTCCCAACACCCCCACTTTATTCAACCCGGGAAAGATACCCATCCTTGCAGCAGCATATATGACATAAGAATTCATGAAGGTCTTTGTTTCCCTTACATTCAACATTTGATTGTGTAAATTATCAGATAGGATCATACACCAATCAAATTGTTGTTTTCCATCAAAAATAGCTTCTATGTACGGGAACATCCATTCTTTGAAGCATGCAGAGTCCCTCTTACCAAATACCCTGGAAAGCATTAGAATCAAATCATCTACCTCCTTCTTGAAGTCCCCTCTCTTAGGCTATTTAGGCATCTTAGCTAAAGACTTATTCTCAGTCCTTAACCATTTCTTGTTTACATGGGATCTACTAAATTCTTTGTTCTTATTGAATATTTGTAATGCCTCCACTTCAGTCAGTTGTTCGGGGTTCCTTGGAGTAGGTGCATTAAACATGAACCTCATCATTTGTGGGGACAGATCAATTGTGACATTCCCTTGTTGGACCATGCATTGCCTTGACACTGAATTATAAGCCCCTACTGTAGCCAAAATAAGCTTTGGGCATTGAACTGATAGAGGGAAAAATGAAGCATGTGTTATCCCAGACTGGACTATTCTGTTCGTCCTTCCAATTACTTCTTTTGCAAAGGTCTCTAGAACCGACTCCTCACAATTGAAGGATCACAAGTTGGTATCTATGATATCTGACCATCTTGAATCCAGCTTGCTAGCTATAGGAGTAGCACTGTGATGCTTGTACCTCAAAGTATAAGGTAATTGTTCTACCTTTATCTTCTTTGGCTTCACCTGCCTTGAACTCTCTGCAACTTGGCCAGGTCCATTTGTGAGACTTCAACGAATGCTCCTGACATTACTTATTCCTGCAGGACAACCTTGGATTAGATCAATAGAAAATATGCAAACATCAGTATTAGAGGACTTACACTGTCTTTCACAAGGTAGCCTTTTACACTTAGTGATTTTTTACCACTCATCGAAGGCGGAACCAGGAAAGGAATCAGTATCGGAAATCCTTTTAGTATGTCGGGATCAAGACTAGGACCAGAATGAAAACCGGACCCGATACATTACTAAGTTCCAAATCTCACCTCCATTCTGGTTCCGGTTTCGCCGGAGTAAAGGAGGTTTGATAGCCAAAAACTCATCGAGAGCAGGCTTGAAACCAAAATGAACTACCGAAAGGATGCCTATGAGTTGAACCCATTCTCTGGCTTTGCTTCCGCTCATTATCATTAAGCATATCACAATTTGATCAAACACTCACAGTATTCTGAAACGAGGACCTATGGTAAGACGAAGAGGCTTAAAATAACAAGGTGCATCAATCCATCATGTGACCGAGGGAAGACCACCAGCTAGGGCACGATTTTAAATTGAAATAGCGCACACAAAACCCTAATTTTTAATCGGTCGACTCAAGAATTTTAGGGCATCAAACCCAACATGGAAATCATTGAGTCAACACGCAAATGACATGGAGTAAACCCTTCGACAGATTTGAGACCTTTAAAATCCCTCAAAATCTGTCGAAGATGAAACCCTAAAAACTAGGGCACAACACAATGAAAACCACCAAACACGAAAGCGACAGGAACGAACAAAACAAACAAGGAAAGAGACAAAAGGAAACAAAAAGGGAAATAAAACCAAAAAAGGAAAACAAACACTACAAAAACAAGCGAAGATTCACGAGCAAATTCTCACGAACGCGCGAAGAACACAAGACACAATGAAAAGAAACGAAAAACGACAAGGGAAACGAAGCGGGAAAAGGGCCCAACTACCTCAAACGCTACCCAATAGGTTGAAACTTGATCCAATCCACGTGTAGATGCTCGCTTCTTAACTAAGTCATGATCCTCCTTCTTGATCTCGGCTCTGGTTCGCTATTACAATTTAAACAACAATAATAGTGAGTGAATTAACCTTAATTAAGGTTATGAATTCAATTTCACGCATGTGGAGGGCCTGCAATTAATGCCATTAATACGGTTGGTTGGGTGCTAGATCACGATGGGAACAAGCACACAAGTAAAGTGGAGAAAAATAAGAAAGCGAGGGTGGTATCAAGATCGGAACCGGCCAGGGAACTTTTGACAAGTTCCCAGTTTGGTTCTGGTTCTGGTTTTGGTTCCGCCAAAGACAAAGAAATGCCAAGAAACAAAAAGGAAACAAGTAGGATCGGGACAAAAACCAGAACCGAGCCCAAAATAAAATGAAACAAACAAAAAGCAAAGGTGAAGGCGGAGGCGAAACGAGAATCAAACTTGAAACTTTGGTAAGTTCCAAGTTCAAAATCTGATCCGGATTCGATCCCGTCAAAGGAAAATGACACCGACACAACAAAACGAGAAACAAACAAAGGAAGTGGAACCAAGACCGAGCTTGTCTCAAACGAAGCAACGAGAAATGGGAAAGCAGAAGGAAACAAAACGAAAGCGGAGTCGGGATGAAATCAGGACATGAAATCCATGCAAGTTCCAAATTTAGGTTTTGTTCTGGTTCCGCCAGAACAAAAGAAAAGACAAAAGACTAAGGAAAAAAGAACAACTCCTAAGTCCCAAACGAAAACACCAAGGACAAGAAACAAGAGGGGGGCATTTTGACCAAAGTTAAGATGGGGTGGTTATGCAAGGCATAATAGTACTATTGCTTAAACTCACAACTCAAAATAGGCTAAAATTTGTGAATTTATAACTAGAAAAATTAATTTTAAAAAAAAATTAAATCACAATTCTTAAATAATGCAACATAATACTTTCAAAAAAGAGTAAGCCAAATAGAATTAACATTGTACAAAAAATATTTATCATCCTTTAATCATAAAGAACTAGGAACTACTTTCACTTTTATATATAAAATTTATTTTATTACATGAATACAATATATTTGATAGAATATGCAACATATAATCCAATGCTCGTATCTGGATAATAGTACACAATCTAAACCATGAATGAGTGCAAGAAATCTAGCTTTGTCAAGATGTGTGGAGGGAGAGCATCACTTAAGCACTTTACCTCCAACCATAGAATTAGTCCCCCACACAACTTCCAATTGGAAGTGGCCCTACTCTTCTACAAGGGTGATAATTCATGGTAGCTACCAAAGTACCATCCCATCTGAGAACTAAGTGTATGAGTACCACACCATTATATGCAACGTGTCATGCATCCCTTAGATACCCTCTCGGTACATGACATCTTACTGATATTCAAACTAGTAGATACTTGAATTGACAATGCATACATAATAATGCATTACTTTGGCCAAAGTTTTTAATACAATCACATTATGAACATGGATATGTGTGACATATGTTCATACACTACTATATATTGCTTGAATCAAAATACACAACATTAGTAAAATGATTCCAAGATAAATGCAACTAAAATGCATTTCAAATTATCACAATAAGCCTCATTTTGTAGATTATTTTAACCAAATTTTAGTTCAATCTAACATTTCATAAGTAATCTATTCTAAGTGGACAACCCTACACAAATCTGCTCATTGAGTAGGTTTATATAGACTATTTCACTTGAAATTAAAAAAAAATCAAACTATAAATATCTTAGAATAAGGAATCATCAATTATTCAGGTTACAACAGGTTCATGATTCTTAAATATAACTGATGGCATAATCATATAATCCCTTTGAATACTCAATTCCATAATCCCCTATCAATCTTATATAGAGTAATTATGTTCAAAGAATTTTACAGTTTCAATTCATATATTTACTCGTGAAATGAAATATACAACAAGGAGATCAGAATATTTAATTATGCATAAGATATTATCATATTCGGTTATACAATAGATAGGCTATTATAAACCATTATATATACAAAAGAATATTTATTATTATGCCCATAGGCCTTTACAATGAAAATCAATTCATTATTATTACGTCGATAGGCGTTTACAATGAAAATCGATTCATGACCGATCCATGTACATAAATACACCACAGTGTACACCACAATAAAATCTAGGCTGAATGTTAATTTAGGAGCGTACAAGTTGGATAGGCTTCTTCAACCAGAATGATGCAGAGCATTAACAGCTCCTTCCTTGACTTGGAATCGGTTGTAACCGACCAATCCTTTTAGGACTGACTCATACTATTTTTAGTCTCCAGTTTTGAGTCTTAATGGCTTTTCTTTTTGGCTGTTAGCGGGGATAGCTGTCCCTTGTTTGTTTTGGTGGAGTTAATTTCTAGGGGTCTTTTTTTAGTTTTTAATGAGTGTTAGTGGAGGTTATGGGGGAGGTAGTGAACAAGAGAAATGGGGAATAGATGACTGAGTCAGGGGCTCTCTGAGTTCTGGTCTTTTTCTGGAGAGTGTTATGTTTTATGGCTTTAATTTGATGAATTTGATGTCAATAAAATAATGTTGATCTATTCTCTGGATTCTTCCCATTTCTACTTTTGTTTAGTTCTCTCCTATTTATGTCATTTCTGAGTATTTGCAGGTGTTAACCTAGGAGTTGCATCACTTTTGGTATTAGAGCAACCTGGTAATGGCTCAAAGAGGAGCTCGCATGGCTTGGGGACGAAGGGGTAGGAGAAATGCTAGATTGAGAGGTGATGCAATCGATGAAGTGCTTAGACAGTTGCAGGCCCTTGAGGCTAGAATTCCTCATGAAGATTCTGAGGAAGAGAATGAGGTTTAGAGAGGACAGGTAGCAGAAATAAACCCAATGGAAAGACTTATTGAGGCTATCAGCAAGCAAGGAACTAGAGTCAAGGTTGAAGTCCTAGATTTTAAAGGTAATCTAAATCCTGAAGTGTTCTTGGATTGGATTCAAGATTTAGAAAAATATTATGACATGGAAGGAATCGAAGAAGATGACCCACGTAGGGTCAAAGTTGTTGCATATAGGATGAAATCTCATGCAGCTTTATGGTGGGAGAATCTCCAACATGCTAGAAGAGCTCAAGGGAAGGAGAAAATCAGGTTGTGGCCAAAAATGTTAAAACATTTGAAGGCTAAATTCTTACCTTCTGATTATCAGCAAAAGCTTTTTAGAGAATTTCAAAACTTAAGACAGAAGGAGTCGTCCATATCTGCCTACACCGAAGAATTCATGAAGTTACAAATCAGGACTAACCTACATGAAGATGATGAGCATATTGTGGCTAGATATGTTAATGGACTAAGATTTCAGCTCCAAAATGAGCTTGCTCTACTCAAAATAAACACTATGGACGAAGCGTATCATCTAGCCTTGAAGGCTGAGGAGAAATTGAATAGAGTCAGCAGAGTGGTCAACAAAAGAGGTGGGAGTAGTTCAAATAGAGGAAGAGGGGGCTCTTGCAAATCAATTACTGAAGAAGAGACCGTGAATAATGAGAAGCCAAACTTCCAAGGAAGGGGTGGCTTTAGAGGTGGAGGAAGAGGACAACCATTCTTGGGAGGTTGGAAACCTTTGAGGTGCTATATTTGCAATGAAGCTCATAGAGTTGTAGACTGCCCTCAAAACCCCAAAAGAGCTATGATGACTCAAGAAGAAGGAGAAGAGCCCATAGTAGAAGTGGAACCAGAGACAGGAGAGAGTTTGATGTTGAGAAGGACCATGGTAGCTGGAGACAAAGAAAACACCCAAGCTGATTGGAGGAGAAATAGTGTCTTTCGAACACAATGCAAGTGCAAAGATAAAGTGTGCAAGGTGATTGTTGATGGAGGGTCTACATATAACTTGGTAAGTACAAAAATTAAATCTTTCTTGCATACCCAAACCAAATCCTTATAAAATTTCATGGCTAAAGAAGGATCATAGTGTGCTTGTGAACCAGTCTTGCTTAGTTGAATTCAAAATTGGCCCATACAAAGATAAGGTGTTGTGTGATGTAGTGCCAATGGATGCTTGTCACTTGTTATTAGGGAGGCCTTGGCTATATGATAGAGATGTAATCCATCATGGTAGGGAAAATACTTATGAGATACAACATGGGAATAAACTCCATATTTTGAAGCCTTTTAAGGAAGAAGGATCAGCCAAAATAACAACCTTGTCACTATCTACAGTAGGATGGAAAAAGTTTTTAAGAGAGTCTAAGGGAGAGATATGTTATCTGTTGTACCCACAGAGCAAGGAGAAATCAGATCAGCAAGTAATTCCTTTGGAAGTACAGGAATTGCTGCAACAATATTCAAACTTGATGCCAAGTGACCTACCAGCTGGTTTGCCTCCCTTTAGAGGCATTACTCAGGCAACTTATAGATGAAAAGGCAAATCACATAATTAATGGAGAAGGGATTTGTGAGAGAAAGTATGAGCCCTTGTGCCACACCTGCTCTACTCTCCCCTAAGAAGGGAGGGAAGTGGAGACTTTGTATGGATTCCCGAGCCATTAACAAGATCACTGTGAAGTATCGTTATCCATTACCCAGAATGGATGATTTGCTAGATTGTTTGTCAGGTGCTAAGATCTTCTCCAAAATTGACCTCAGGAGTGGTTATCATCAAATTCAGATTCGGGAAGGTGATGAGTGGAAGACAACTTTCAAAACCCAAGATGGGTTATTTGAGTGGTTGGTGATGCCATTTGGATTGTCCAATGCACCAGCTACCTTCATGCGAACAATGAATCAGGTATTTAGATCGCATATTGGGAAATTTGTGATAGTTTATTTTGATGATATCTTAATATTTAGTAAATCCTTGGAGGAGCATGTAGAACATTTGAGGATAGTACTTGACATACTTAGAACAGAAAGGTTATTTATCAATAATGAAAAGAGTGAATTTTGCAAAGACAAGTTGGTATTTTTGGGCAATGTTATTTCACCAGATGGCTTGAGCATGGATCCAAAAAAGGTCAAGGCTATTCTTGAGTGGCCTACTCCGCAAAGCATTATTAAGGTGAGAAGCTTCTATGGTTTAGTAAATTTTTATAAGAGATTCATAAAGAATTTGTGGAGTAAGTGCAGCATTGACAGATTGCACAAAAGGAAAGGTTTTCCCCTGGACAAAGGCAGCTGACCATAGTTTTGAACAGCTTAAAAAGAAAGTAAAAGAAGCACCTATTCTTTCCATACTTGATTTTGAGAATCTTTTTACAATTGAATGTGATGCTTCAAGGTAGCTATTGGGGGAGTGTTAAGTCAAGAAGGAAAACCAGTTGCCTTCTTCAGTGAGAAATTAAATGAAGCTAAAAAGAGGTACACCACTTATGATAAAGAATTCTATGTTGTGGTACAAGCTTTAAAATATTGGAGGCACTATCTCTTACATAAGGAGTTCGTTTTGATGACTGACAACCAAGCTTTGAAGTATATAAATTCACAAGGTAAGTTGTCCCACAAACATGCTAAATGGGCTTCCTTTTTGCAAGCTTATACTTTTGTTGTGCAACATAGGAGTGGAAAGAGCATTGTAGTGGTTGATGCTTTGAGTAGAAGGCGCCATTTATTAGCTGTAATGAGTCATGGATTGGTTGGCTATGAAGAGATGAAAGGTGAATATGCCAAAGACCCCTATTTTGGTAGCATTTGGATAGCTCTAAACAGTCCAAACTATACCAATATGCATTCATTTGAAGACTACATATTGTTAGATAGTTTCTTGTTTAAGGGGTCTCAACTTTGCATTCCCCTTGGATCACGAAGGGAAAAACTAATACGGGAGTTGCACTCAAATGGCTTGGGTGGACATTTTGGAAGAGATAAGACCTTTGGACTAGTAAGCGAGAAGTTCTTTTGGCCTAATATGAGGAGAGATGTGAACAAGTTTGTTGCTGCTTGTAGAGTGTGTCAAACAGCAAAGGGAGGAAGTCAAAATATTGGTTTATACATGCCCTTATCTGTGCCGAAGGAGCCATGGGTTGATATCTCTATGGATTTTGTTTTGGGGCTTCCAAGAACCCAAAATGGCAATGATTCAGTGTTTGTAGTGGTGGACCGCTTTTCCAAAATGGCCCATTTCATACCCTGTAAGAAGACAAATGATGTGAGTCAGGTGGCACACTTATTTTTCAGGGAAGTTGTGAGATTGCATGGTGTTCCAAAAACAATAACAAGTGATAGGGATGTCAAGATCTTAAGTCACTTTTGGAGAATCTTATGGAAAAAGTTGGATAGCAGGTTGCAATTCAGTTCAGCATACCATCCTCAAAACTGATGGTCAAACAGAGGTAGTGAATAGGAGCTTGGGCAATCTATTGAGGTGTTTAGTTGGAGATAATCCCCGACAATGGGATTTGGTGTTACCTCAAGTGGAGTTTGCCTATAATTCTAGCATAAATAGGTCAACTGGTAAGTCTACTTTTCAAATTGTATATGGTGCAAATCCTAAAGGAGTCATGGATTTAGTTGATTTACCAGTAGGCACACATAGCAGCCCTGAAGCTACAGATTTTTTAGAAAATATTCGTGAGATACATCAGCAGGTCAGACTCAAATTGTAGTCCATGAATGAACAATATAAGAAGAAGGCTGACTTGCATCGAAGAAAAAAGGTGTTTCAAGAAGGAGAGTTGGTCATGGTACACCTACGCAAAGAAAGGTATCCACAAGGTGCCTACAACAAGTTGAAGCCAAAGAAAATTGGGCCCTGTAGAATCATGAAGAAGATAAATGACAATGCTTATCAAATTGAATTGCTAGAAGATTTAGACATTAGTCCCACCTTTAATGTTGCTGACCTTCATTCATACTCAGCTGGAACTAGTGACGAACAGGTAGAAGATGAGCAAAATGAAATGGATGAAGACCATAGGGTCCAGCAATTGCCAAGGAAGACAAGACAACAGATTGAACAAGTGCTAGATACCAAATTGATGGCTACTCGATCTAGTTCCTATAAGTTGTATTTTGTTAAGTGGGAGGACTTGCCTGATTCTTACAACTCTTGGATTTTAGAAGCTGACTTACTAAAGTATAGCAAAACTTTTCCACCTCATGCACCAGAACCGGAATAGCCAAGAGATCCAAAACTTCTTTTAGAGCAAGGGAGGATGATGCGGAGCATTAACAGCTATAAGTTTGTGGAGCATTAACAGCTCCTTACTTGACTTGAAATCGGTTGTAACTGACCAGTCCTTTTAGGACTGACTCTTACTATTTTTAGTCTCCAGTTTTGAGTCTTAATGGCTTTTCTTTTTGGCTGTTAGTGGGGACAGCTGTCCCTTGTTTGTTTTGGTGGAGTTAATTTTTAGGAGTCTTTTTTCAGTTTTTAAGGAGTGTTAGTGGAGGTTACGGGAGAGGTAGTGAACAGGAGAAATGGGGAATAGATGACTGAGTCAGGGGCTCTCTGAGTTCTGGTCTTTTTCTGGAGAGTGTTATGTTTTATGGCTTTAATTTGATGAATTTGATGTCAATAAAATAATGTTGATCTATTCTCTGGATTCTTCCCATTTCTACTTCTGTTTAGTTCTCTGCTATTTCTGTCATTTCTGAGTATTTGCAGGTGTTAACCTAGGAGCCGCATCAGGGAATATAGGAGCTCAGTTGTAATGCATGTAGTGATTAGTAACACGAATATAGAATGCAGATCATGGAAAACGGTTTCATGGTAGTTCATTGTATATTTTTGAGATAATTTTCACATATTCCATGCACTGTATCGTGCAATCCATGGTGATCTATTGGAAGCTGGCAGAAGTAACCACAGCCCTGGCATTTTGTGTGGCAATAGTGCACAGATTCTACATCTTTGTTGTGAACATGTAGCCCATTATGGCTTCTTTGAAAAGGCGGAATGAGAATGCAACAGTCTTTGTGCTTTCCTTTTTGCTTAGACACCTGTTCATACTGCAAGGATCCCCTTTACCCCATATAACGGCAGGTTTGTCTGACTAGCTTTGTAGTGACTTCACATATTCCAAGCATTTCACATTTCTCAGGGCAGGCATGTTCATTTCCACACAAATGTTCTGCATATGGATCTAAAGCATGGAAATGATTCTTCTCTCCTCATGTCCTGCAACAACTGCTTATAGTGCACTTGCTATGGCAATATCTTCCATAGCACTGATGCTTTTCATGTTTAGACTCAGCAGACAAAACACAGATTGTTGCAGCTTGGAAGTGTACATGTTGTCTTTCACACATGATGTGGCGAATTGCGCTTGTGTTGGCCAGGGAGTTCAGGTCGAAGAGAACGCAATTGATTGCAATTTGAAGACATTTCAAACAAGTGATAGACCTCTCCACAAACATGATTTCTCTTTGTAGTTGCGGGAGCCTTCGTGCCCTGCTAAATCTTTGTAAAATAGATTAGCAATTTGCACCAAAACAACCTTGCCTCTCCACTCAAGGATGCGACTTAAGCAGCTGCTCCATGGCCAAGAACTTCGGGCTAATACCTTTAAAGATATCCATGTCATCCATGCCAAGCAACACCTTTTTTCCCCTGAATTGATCCCTCAGTTCTCCGACCTTTCACTCCGTGTCAGCAAGATTCAACACAGATTCAAGTTGTCCCATATATATGCCCACAGGCATAATCTCGATACCTACGGTGCGCCCATAGTATTCCAATCCAATGTACCCTCTTTTGGACTCATACTCAATACCCAACATCCTGCTGCAGCAGGAAAGGAAGTGCCTTGCATAATCAAAAGTATGAAAGCTTATCAACTAGTAGGAGCAAGTTTTAACAGTGGCGTGTGCTACATGGAGCATGCCCTACCTACCAAGGACATTTAATTAGGTTGGAAAAACACAAAAACTTAGCTATACAAAAGACACTCAATCAGAACACAATATTTAATCATAGCTTTGACCAAAATTCTTGACTTGGTTCAATAACAGAAGGTGCAGTGAATTCTGATCCCGTGTACACTTTTGCACTTGTTATTTGCTTCATTTATAACAATGTGTGCCTCAAAAGAACATAGTCCCAATATTCTTTCAATCTGCATGCCCCATGACAAACATGCTAATATATTTTCAAAATCAATTAGTGTTGCATTAAATTTAGGCCTTCACCTGCAATGGTTTTAAAAGAATACTACAACCAAACTCTACTTACATGATAGAGTGAATGCCCATCTAAAACAGTCTATTGCAGCGCAGAGTTGAATTACCTACTTGAAAGAGTCGTAAAACCCCTAAATGAACTTCATGGCTTCAACCCTTTAGGTGGATGTCAAAATTCTTCCTCCAAAGGAGCAGCAATAACCAGCAATTATTTTGTTCTTTCCATAACTTCAAGTTGGCAAACTGATCATCAGTTGCATTTATTTGTTGTATCTGAGACAGAGAGAAGAAGAAACGAATCTTGAAATTCTGAACTCAAGCCAAACTATCAAGAGCTACTTGAGCTGATGAATTCTTGGTTGCTTGATCAGAAGTTGTAGCCAAACCCTGAAGCATCCTTAGAACTTCTACAGTATAATCAAGATAATATTTTGCTTTACTGGGCTTCTGAGCAACCGTACATGCAAATACTTCTATTATTGGAGAAATGGTATCTGCTCTTGGAGACAGTTTTTCAGATTTTGTAGGAACTGTAGATTGTGCCATAGTAGTTGTAAATTTGTAATTGCCTCAAACATGTCTTCATCTGATATATCATCTCCAATGCACAGGACAAAAGTCAGGACGTTTTTCCCTCTGCACCATTGTTGAAAGAAATTATTCTGCCACAAGCCCTTTTACTTATGCCCTGAAAAACCATGGAAACGAATAATAGCATGTTCAATTAATCAACTATTATACCAGCCTTGCTTCTTGAGCAGAATTATTAAAAAACTATACACAATATTATGAAATTCAGTACCTGGGCTTGACTTCTACAGTGTGATGACCACTTTTGACAACCACAGGCTCATTGGCAAGCACACTCTCCAAATGATCTAAAAGTTCCTTTGCCTGGCACGAACCAAAATCTGGGTCTGCATCACGATGAAGCCAAACCAAAGCACTCTCCTTTTCTTCTATTGTAGAGCCATCGGTAGTCTCAACATACAATTTCATGACGGGCAATGCAATATCTCTCCGGCCAAAGTCTGTGCCATGCACACAGGTTTCCCATTCTGCATCTCGCGTAAAATTGATATAAATAGTTATAGTTGAAATTGATAATTTTAATTTTTAATATATATACAAGTTGTTGGAAACAGGAAATTTGGTGTTTGAATGAGTTCATGTGTCATGGGTGTATGCAATGGAGATAGCGGTAGGAGGAGCACGGACTGGAAGGATTTGATTATTAGACTTCATAGGCTTGGATTTGATTATTAGACTTCATAGGCTTCTGGGCATCATGTGAAATTACATGACTTATTTGCTCTGTAGGTTTTTTTGGCATTAGGACCATGCTCTATGTATGTGGGTGTCTGTTTTTCTTCATCATTTTTTAGCTTTTTTAACTAGGATTTCCAGTGCATTGCAATGAGGCTGCCATGACGTACAAAAGAGGAGATAGAAAAATACTAGAAATTGAGAAGCTGCAGTATTGACACCACTAAAAGTAGCGATTGTCTGACTGACTGAACATCATGCCAATTCTCCCTCCTGCTTTTTGTACTAAGACTGGTGTCTGATTACTATAACACTAACTGATACAGGGAACTATTTTGGAGAATTCTATAATTGAGAGAGAAAGTCTACCATTGTAATCAACCACCACTGAGAATTTGAAGTTCCTTTCTCAGAATCATCGTTGTCCTTGTCAAGCTCAACTGGTTCAAAGTAGTTCAATCTACAGTATTCTGTCTTTTCAGCTGCACATTTTTAAAATGGCATCAGATGCCCTGGAAAGTGTCCAACTGCGGGCTTTGAAAGGTAGTTGGAACTTGGCAGTACATTTGTTTTAAAGCAATTTTAAAAGAATGGAAGTCATTTGATCAGCTGTTGTTGTAAATAGTTAGGAATGAATTTTTCACAATTTTGATAAGATTGCTTTTAGTTTTAAATTCAACTATATATATTTCAATTAAAAAACAATCTTATCAATACTGTACAACCATTATAATTGTGGGGAGGACAATGTCAAGATAAAATAAAAGCAGTACAAACCTGTGTTAATATATAAACATAACAACCAACTAATTAAATATATATTTATTACCAATACTTTTATATTGATTAAGCATTATTATGAACTGTGGAAATTCCATGAGTTTAAATAAATATATGTTACTTCGTTTGAAAATTGTTTCTAAATCTTGAACAAAAACTGCATTGAATTAAAAGTTCTAAAATGGCAATGACTATTACATGCTAGAGAACACCTTATAACACTAATTACGTTGAGAGGCGTTTACAATGGTATTTAGTTTTAGCTTTTTCTGTGAACATAAAAACTTCACCTCAAGTCTTGCTCAAATTATTAAATCGTCACCGTTTTTTGATTTAAATTGTAATTACGCCGAGAGGCATTTACAATGGCATTTAGTTTTAGTTTTTTCCATGTACATAAAAACTCCACCTCAAGTCTCGCTCATATTATTAAATCATTACTGTCCTCCTGATTTAAATTGTAAAAATAAAAGTAATGAAACAAAATACAATAATACCCTCCACAAAAGAAATCTCGGCGTAATTAATAATCCACACCCATTGAGGATTACTGCAGAGATATTGTTTTGAAAATTAGATGGATATAGTTTACTAGAATGAACTTCAGAACCCAAATGCAGGTGTATCTGATGCAGTAGTATTCGAGAAGCAGTCCTAGAATGTTTTGGAGAGACTAAATTGGTTAAAGAATAGTGAAAGTTTATGGAGTCCTCGTTTATGCTTTCTTGAAGTGTATGCAATATTAAACTTAAAAGTTTGTTGAATAATATTGCAAGTTCATGGAATCCTTGTTTTATGCTTGCTTGAAGAAATTTTTATTGAATAATACTGCAAGTTCTTGGAATGCATGTTTTAGGCTTGCTTGAAGGACACGAAGTAAAATTGTGGAGACCCAAGTTGCACAATCATCATTTTTTTTGTTGTCAATAATCTTATAGAAATCTGCATGCATCTGATTATTGATAAAAATATAAAAGAATACAACAGTGGTGTGTTGTAGATTGCAAGAAATAAACCAGTCTACTGATGGGTTTCCTACACTGCAATCAAAATAACAATAGGCAATCTACAATGCCACAACACCATAAAGGTGATGTATACTGTTTATATAGACCTTCAACATTAGTTACATATATAAGAAAAAATTATTATATTATTGCAGTACTGTTGATATCATTCAACATACATATGTCATTTACAATATAGTCTCCATTTCAATCCATTATCCTATATGCATTATCAGAAACAGATCCAAAATAAAAGTATATGCTTCTGCTATGGTCAGAGAACTATCATCAAATTATTTTAAAAAACTGTTGCATCTGTCATTGACCAGAACAAGGAGTTTAGGATCTTCGAACTTGAAGCTCTGGTGTTCTAGAAACTTTCAGCAAAAGAAAGTAAGAAACTGATAAAAGGATTCCTGCAAAAATATAACCATTTTCAAGGAGATTTCAATCAAGACCTGAAGTTCACCTAAAGTTATAAAGCACACTCACACAATCTTGTTTATAAGAGAACATATTTGCATATACTGTTTCTTGATTGTTTTAATAACCAAACTAACTAAAATAGGGTTGTTGGCATTTCAATTAGCACCTTTGGAGTGCTTATTGGAAACAGACAGCTATTGCAAGTGTTATAGTACTGCTCTTCAAATTATAGAGAGGAAGATCTCTCTTTGCTGATGTTCTACATAAAAAAGGGTACTAAGGTTCCTATCTTTTTTACTCAGTGGCAGGACACAAGGGTGCATAAACACAATGCACCATAGCTAAGTTTTTTCTCTGGTTTCTACAAATCTTAACTACGACTAAACTAGTTTCTAAACTATCCTATCTCCCCAAGATTAACAAAGCATGAGGACATAGGAGCGAAATGGATAGGTTGGGTTACTTGAATCCGCCGTCTCCTTAGAATATGGTCGAGGCTCTGAACTCTCGGATATATGTTGGGATAAGGTTTTATGCAAGTAAAAACTCTTTACGATAGGTTGAATCTGAGACTTGCCAAGGAGGAGGAACCCCTGTCCGAGATATAGGTTGGGAAACAACAAGGTACGAAGATCTGGGTATCTGGATTGCTAAGGAGGAGGAACCCTTGTCTAAAGTATAAGTTGAAATCCGGATCTTTAAACAACATCAAACGATAGCAATTGATGACAAAATATCCAAGGAGGAGGAACCCCTATCCAAGGAGGAGATTGAAACAATAAACTATTTAGAACAAGACATTGAATCAACTCAAATCTTAGATCAAATATGCATGCGCCATTTGACTTTCTTCTTCAAGCTTTTCCAAAGAATTACAAAGATTGGGATAGAAAAGGCACGAAATCATGCACAATTACGATAAACCAATAAAATCTCATCCAAGAGTGAACAAATACAAATATGCAAACTCTGGCAACAGTGGCACAACAATTTTGCGTAGTAAATAAAGGTTAAACAAATAATGAGCCCAAGGCTCTTATTTATAGAAACTCAAAGGAGTAGGCAACCCTAAAATCTCCTTGAGTTAACAATCAGTTCTTGCCAATCAGCAAGAATTATTCCTGTCTAAAAGTAGGTGAACAAATAGTTTACTAGAAATCTACTTCAGTTAACTGAAACTAAACAAATGTCAAACTGGGAGTCTACCTCAGTTGACTGAAACCCAACTAAGAGTGAACTTAAATTACAAATGTGCCTCCAAAATAGACATCCACCTTTTATGGAGATCTGAGATCCACAAATCGTGGGAGTCAAATTAGACATCCTTGATTAGTGGGATCTGACATGCATGATCTGTGGGATCTGGAGTTAACTTGGAAAGGGGAATCAAGTTAACTTCAGTCATAGTTATTGTCTTTTTGGAGGGGAGGACGTCCTTCTTGGTGTGCTTTACACGTCATCATCTTTGGTCAACAATTCTTATGTCCAGTTGTTGACTTCTTCATATGGGGATTGTCACATGCCTCAACTGTCAATGTCAGCAACTTGATGTATGTATCTCCTTCATTTTGTTTCCCTTAGGAGGGTTACTTGTCTTTTTGTCTGTGTTTCCACTTTGACGTGGAAGGTAGTGTAGTGTTAACCGGTGGTAGCTCTGTATTGGGAATGACTACCTTCCGCATTCTTTTGCAACTTTATGTTTCTAACGTTTTCCTTGATCTTTCTCAACGGAAGAGTATTGTATGATGAAACCATGAAGTTTGATGATGAAACTGCGAAGTTTGACCGTGAACACTCCAGCCGTGAGAAATGTACATGAACTCGTTGCACTCGCAAAATTCCAACGGTTACAATCCTCTAAACTGGCCTTGGAAGGCGATTAGATATACAAGGTGAAACCATTATGGAACCTATGGACTTGTGTCTATGCTTGTCAATCTATCCAAATTGAACACTGGGTGTGCCCGATGCAGGTCGGTGCTAGTCACTTTCAGAAAATCATGGAGTAAGGCCATTTTGGCCTTGTATTTGTCTTAGGAGAACTGCATTTTGAAAACCTTGAAGATTGACTATGCACATGATGCTATTTGGACAACTTTTTTTGGAACTGCTAAAAATAGCCTTGCCGAGGGTAATTTTTACAAGAAATTATGAGACGTGGATTTTGTTGAGAACAATTTTCTAAACAAACCCAGATCGTCAAAAATTTAAAAAATTGTATTTTTCTATGACATGCAAGAACCCTTCAGTGGCAGAGGCAGGGAGGCACCAGAAAATGATTTTTCTTGGAAAAATCCAATACATGGGTTTTGTTCATGCTTCAAAGCTGAACAAACCCAGTTTATCTATTTTTCAAATTTGTGACTTATTCTAGAAACCCTAAAAAATAGGGGCAGCAGGGCTACTTTTTCTAGAAAAATCTAACATGTGAGTTATGTTGAAAAAGTAGTGTTGATCATACCTAGTTGGCCAAATCTATGATTATCTGTTGTTTTCTTGGACATGCAAGAAGATCTAAGAAAAGGAAAGAGGAAAACGACAAGAAGATTGGAAGTTATCAACTATCTTTTTGGAATAATTATGCCCTTTGATGCAACCTCTAATAAATAGTCCCTTTGTGCAACAGATCTTCAAAAATATGAAGAATGGTGAAAACCCCTTTGTCAGAACTTGAAAAGACGTTTTGGAGAAGAAAATATTGTTCTTGGCTCCTCAACTTGCAAAGAAATAAGGAAGAATGGATGCCCAAATGCTTTGATATGTCAATTTGGAGTTGCAAGCATCAATTGGGCATCCAAAACCTGATTGGGGAGTTAATATGCCTGATCTGGAGTTCAAAAAGCTGATTTCCACTGATTGTGGGACGTTTGGCCTCTTTTGCCTCCAAAATCTCTTAACTCATGGTGAAGTGCCTCTGTTCGATCCTCGATCCTGATTTTTTGATTGATCATGAAGTGTCGTTGACGGATCCATTGCCAAGTTGAGTCAACTCTGAATAAGTGTGCCTTGGAGCTGCCAAGTCCAAAACTTGAATCTGATACCTCAAATTCAAGGGTGCCTTTTCCCAGCAAGGGCGCTTTTAGTTTCAGACTTAGTCAATTTCTTGACTGTTCTTCAATTTCATCATTTTTGACCCTTCGTGTTCTGATTCGAGATCATTGTTGACTGGTAGGTCTGATGATCTTGCCGAAACATGGGGTGGATAGCCAGCTCAATCCTAGAAAGGATGACTAGTATCTCAGCCTTTGAAAGTTAGCTTAGGTTCTTGAAAATCTTGGGTGCCCCTAGTCAGCAGGGGCACCTTTGGCTTTTTGACTCGTGATTTTCATGTTGTCAACCTTCGAGGGTGGCCCTAGTTTGATCTTTGTTGCCAGGTGTCAGATTACTCTGTTGTCTTTGCTGACGGTGTCGTTGTTGAGATCGATCATAACAGAGAAGATCATCTTGGAGGTAACTAAGCTCATAAGTTGCATCTGACTGCCCAAAAAGGTGGGCGCCTTTCTTCAGCAGGGGCTCTTTTGACCAACACTTAGCCAATTTCTTGGCATCCTTTCTTCAGCTTTCATCGTTAGGTGTTTTCTGCTTGATCTTCACCTCTGATTGCTTAACAGGTCCTATGGACACGTAGCTGGATTGATCGTGAAGCTGAGAAGATGCCATGTATACAGTAGTGGTTGGAAACTTCATCAGGTGCCTCAGATTCAAGGGCGCCCTTGGCCAAAAGGGTTGCCTTTGCTTTGTTATGCATTGATTTTCACTCCATTTGGCATGCTTGAATGATTAACAACTATTGTCTTTTGATATGTCTCATGAGCTGACAAATATATTCACTGTGAAGCTGAGCTGATGCCGGAGAGATTACTCAAAGACGAGCTCGTTCAATAGATGAGATTTGGACCATCTAATTCAAGGGCACCCCTGGTCAGCAGGGGCGCCTTTCCTCATGTTTGACTGCCATTTTGATGGCTCTTGCTTTACAGCATCTCCTGACTTCACTTGCGTTGGTCTTTGATTGATGAATCACATGACTTAGCTCAACGATGCATTGGAAAGCCAACAGGAACATAGAGAAGACCACTACCTTGGTGAAGGTTGATGACTACTTTTGATCTTCTGAAATCAAGAGCACCTTTCTTCAGCAGGGGCGCCTTTTAGGTGCAAGTTCATCATTTGCTTTGAAAAACTTCATCTCTTCATGCTTCATGTTTGTCTTGCATCGTGACTGTCTTGAACATTGTTGTTGACGATGTAGATGCATGCATCCTTGCAATCACCTTCATCATGTTGCATGTACGGGTGTTGGAAAAATGACTAAGGCATTCAACTACATAGCTTCCTTGGTAGCAAGGCGTTCATTTTCCAAACAACCAATTTTTCAACATTTTTCACTTTTGAAAATCCGCTTCATCACAAAGCATCTTTTCGAGCATTTTTGCCATGGATTTCTCATTGAAGATTATGAAGCTTAACTTTCAGCACCTAGTACTAGCCAATCTACCATTAATGGCTATGGAGCTCCTAACTTTATTCCTGAAAAATGAAAATAGACCCACCAAAGTAAAACTAATTTTTTGGTGATTTTGACTTGACTAGTGTGATCGTGAAGTCAATTCATCCTATCAAAATCATTTTCAATGAATTTTGGCAAGGTCCTATTTTCAGAGGTTTCCCTAAAAATAGGGGCACGAAACCTTAATTTTCAAATTTTCAGAATGTTGCACACATGTTCCTTGACATAAACCCACAAAAACTTTACCTTCTGTCTGACCTAAAACATACTTTTGGCAACATTTTTACATGACTTAGATCATTTTAACAAAAATGTCTTTTTAAAAGAAAAAAAATTATTTTGGGTACAACAAGGGTTATAAATATTCACATATTATAATGACCTTGGATTAATTACCACAAATAAATCTATTGTTTTCAAAAACCCACTTTCAGTCATGTCAATGGTGACACTCAACCATTCCACAGTATTTTCTAGTTTTTTATTGTTATTCAAAATCAAATTTTCATTGGCTAAATCTTTCCTATTGTAGGAGGTTGGTCACAAGGTCTAGTCTCCCCCACCCCCATGGTACCAGAGGGCATGTCACACCAGCGCCGGTCACGTTAAAAAATTTATAGTAGGTCGTGCTACCTAATTCTTGCAATCTAAAAAAAAACAATCAAACTTTCAGTATAATAAATACAACCATGGCCTTTCAAACTCATATAATTTTGCATCTTGCTCTTCAAATATTTCGAGCATTCTCTCAAATTTCTCATCTTCTGAGAGCCGGATTCATCCAGACCGTACCTACTAAAATGTTTTCACACGGAATTTCCATTCTCCTTTAATAGCATTGTATGACATAAATTTTGCCCCCTCCTCTTCGGTTTTTCTTTTCAACCTTTACAGTGCTTGGTACTTCTTCACCATCGCTGAAAAATGATACCTGTGTTGCAGCAACAGAAAATAGCAGGTTAAATTTAAAATTCAGAAATAAAATTAAAAATACAGAATCAGATGGTAAACCGAAAATATTTGTAATAATAGTTCAAATTTATTTACCATGGGACCATCCTTTTTAGGATTATATCTTCGTGAATGCATGCGGAACCTTGACCTTGGAGTTATACGTCGTGGAGCTAAGAGGGATGTTTTACTTACTTGAGCAGGTTTTTTGTTAACCTACATACATTATCATTTAGCCATGCATAAAGTAATCATATCAAAATAATATATATGCAACAACTCTGTTGAAATCATCGGTTCCATGCTTATAGGCATGCTAGATATTCCATATTGAATAGATGGAGCAGATCCTGGCCAACAGACATCTGAGGCATTGGTAGGAGAGTTCCAAAAGGATTACTAATCGGTTGTGGTGTCATAACCATCATGTTCTGTTGAGCACTGTAACAAGAGAAGATGGGAATAAGTAACTTATGTTTAATGATTGATTTTTCTAAGCATTTCAAGCAAGACAATAGTCACAGAATCTCACGGTTGTCCAAAAGTGGTCTGCCCAAAGGCTGGAGTTGATGCACCACCAAAACCACTAGAAGCAACTGATAGAATCCACAAGAAAAAGCAAGTCAAATCTCACAACATTTTTAGATAAAATTGATGCTCAAAACATAAAGCATGCAATAAAAAACTATAAATGAATGAAGTTGCTAGCAGAAAAAATAAATTAAATTGTGCTAACTTAAACAAAAAAATTCCATCAAACATACCATTGACTGTGTAGATGCCTATGCTATTGGAAAATAAGTTACTTCCAAAAGGAGGTATCGTCTTGCTAAAATCTGGTGCGGACTGACCAAATGTTGGTTGGGACTGGCCAAATGCTGGTGTGGATTGGCCAAATTCTGGTGCGGATTGACCAAATGCTAGTGCAGACTAACCGAATCCTGGTGCAGACTGGCCAAATGCTGGTTGGGACTGGCCAAAGGTCGACGTGCTCTGGCCAAAAGTAGGTGTAGAAGATTGGAACAGTCCACATGACTGAGTGTTTCCAAAGGGGGTACTTGATCTGAATGCAGGACTTGACCCTAACGATGGAGTTGAGCCAAACAAAGATGCAGGCTGAGAAGCTTGGCCAAAAGGGGTTGCACCAAATGCTGGAGAGCTTGATGTGCCAAAAGGAGAGGCAGAAGATGCCCCTCGGAAGGCTGGTGTTGTTGATGATCCAAAAAGAGATGATGATGAAGAAACTGTACCAAAAGGACTAGATGATGAGGTAGCCCCAAAAGGTGAGTTAAATGAAGCACCTGATGAAGAACCAAATGTTGTCCCAAATCCTGTTGTTTTATTTCCAAAAATGCCGGGAGATGTAGAAGAAAATGGATTTGCAGCGAATGCCTGCCTAAAGGCAGAAATTATCTGACCAAAAGCAGATGGTGTTGGCTGTCCGAAGGCAGATGGTGTTGGTGTTGTCTGGACCTGTTTTTGGTTCCAACTTCAGTCCAGTTCAAGATTTTTTGTGATTCTAAATTGGATTTTTAAAAAGTTCGAGATTAAAATAGTAAGAAACACACCACCAAATGGACTGAAGTTGGAACCAAAAGCAGGTGCAGATGATGCACCAAAAACTGGTGTTGAAGTGGCCGGTGGTGAGGGACTTGGTGTTGCTCGATATTGACCAGTGTAATTGCCCAACAATGTACCTTCAGTTTGCCCACACGATCCTCGTTGAAACAAAATACACAAACCTTTCATAGAAACATCAAAAACCACTTAACAATCATACATGCAATCCAAAATGTACTCTACCTGAAATTCTCTGAAAAGTGCCCTAGAATGCACCGATCTCTACTGTTTGTTTTGCGGATAATTGGGTATCCAATACAATTTTTGAAGTGGACATGTGAATGTAAAGCAAAGCGAAGATTTGTAATCTGAGTGATATGAAGTGAATTAAGTCAGTATTTTGAACTTCTAAAGAACTGAATCCAACATATGGTAGATGCATTTTGTATTAGTTCAAATCTTGGTTGTGTAGCCACCAATCTTTTTTCTATCTCTCTTTTCTTTGTGAACAGTGAGTTCACTTGGAAAGTGAGTTCACCTCCAGTGAGATTTTTTTTGTAATATCTTATAACTGGTTATAAGATATTGTGAGCTAATTTTCACCGTGGTTTTCTTCATTTTAGATTTTCCACGTAAAAAATTTGGTGTTCATGTGTTATGTGTATTATAGATTGTTTGTGTTTTCATTTTTTATAAAAATTAAATATGCTCTACAAATTGGATGATTAATAATTGGATGGTTTATTAGAATATTGATTCACCCACCCTCTTAGTATTCCAAATGTTCAACAATTGGTATTAGATCTTCAATCCCTAGAAGGAGCTTGACCGCTTTGGGAAGATCTTGGAGATTGAACACGTGACTGACATAAAGTTTCAAATTCCTCTCGAAGAGATTCTTGTTGGGATTAAGGTGTTTCAACCTTAGAGTCCTAACATTGATTATAAATGTGGAAGAGGTATTAACTTGAGTTTTTAAATTAGAAATATACAATTTTTTTTATATTAAAAAAAAATAATAAAAAAAAAAACTAAAAATTAATTAATGGTGATTAACAAGGTCAAAGAAATCAAATAATGAGTACATAGTGTGGTAACTGTACTCTTCTATTTAAAATAGTAATATGTTTATTTTATGTAGAGAAATAGTTTATAGAGATATCATCATAATTAGTGTTTTTATATTATTTGATAAATGGGATGAATCTAAATGAGAAATTCGCAAAGGCTTTCATAATGGAGTCTTGTTTTCAATTTTAGAAGACATGTTTTATGCCTAAAAAAGTACAAATAATAAATGTTGAATTGAGTAAAACTATCTCATCTAATGCTATATGTGGCATACCTGATGGGCAAGGTTATGTACATGGGTGAATTTTGTAGGAATAATGAAATATCCTACAATTCTAAGAACTATTAAACCAACAAACCTTTCACAAGTAGATCTAAACAAGGCTAATAATAGGCACAAAGACAATAAACAACAAAATCATTATAATAAATAGTTGATAATTTGTTGTAAGAATATTGAAATATTTCTCAATTCTATGAACTATCAAACTAACCAACCTTTCACAAGTAGACCTAAATAAAGCTAATAAGAATAGTTGGTGAATTTTTTATGTTGCTATAAAGTATTTTTCTTATATAGAGCAAGGTAATGTATTAAAAATGGAGACTAACTAAAGGTAGACATCCATGATAAATAGATCTAACCAAAGCTAGACATACATAATATATGGTACTAAATAGATGAACTAACATGATAGGAGTGTAGCTCAACCTATACTAAATAAATGCCAATCAAGTGCATCAATTATGGGTGCATGACTAATTGACACAACTTAAGTGAATTTATCCTATCTAGGTGCATATAATGCAATAACGTAATAAATCAAATGCAAGTCAAATAAAATACACCAACACACATACCCCACGGGTGAAACTTAGGGAGAGATAGATAAATGGATGGGTCATGACAACTAGGCATGATCATATACCCATTTACAAAATATTGTTGAAAGAATGAAGAAGGTTGTCACTAATGAGTTGTCATTGATGCCAACATTACATGATGAATGTCAACATTGTATGAAGGATGATTTTTTTATGATATATTTGCAAAATAGTTTGATCCGCACACAAAAATAGCTAAGTATTTTTGCTAAGTGTCTACATCGGCAGATTTAATGTACAAAGCCCTCTGGTAATTTGGATTGCATTCTATCGCACTTAGCAATACACTTCTATGATTCTAATATGTTGTTCATTATTGTTAGTTGTACTTCTATTTAGAATTTCACTTGATTTGGTTAAGTGGTTTTTGGGATGCAAGTAACAGAAGATCGACATATAAGACTTACACAATTTTTTGTATAATGACTATGACCTATTTGTCTGCACTCCTCCACAAATTTAAGTTAGACCTTGTGGTTTTGGGTCAATGTTTAAAAGTGTCAAAGAATTGTGTTTTCCAATTGTCATGACATTTTTAGGTGCACATGTTCTATGATGATGATCAGTTGGAGTATTTTGTTTTTAGGTCCTATGCTTGGTCGACGTAATATATGTAAAAGGTTGCAGAGATTAAATATGTGATGCAAATACAAGAGGAAGTTATTATAGGTCCATGCTGACCTATATTAAGTTTTGCACGTGTTTTTTGGGCACGAAGACATTTATATTTAAATTGGGTGCTGACAAGGCACGTTTTGTATGTTTTAAGGGTACATCTAATTAGGTTGACCTAATTGATGTTTTTGATGAATTTTGATATATATACAAGGTTGTTTTGAATTTGTGGAGATCGACTTTGAATAGATACATGATCCGAATACGAAAAATGATGTGAAATTTTACAGAAGATTGAGAAGAGGTGTGTGAATTTAAAGCAAAGCAGAGATTTGTAATCTAACTAATATGAAGTGTATTAAGTCATTGTTTTGAGCTTCTAAGGAACTGAATCCAGCATATGGTAGATGCATTTTGTATCAATTCAAATCTTGGTTCTATAGCCACCAATCTTCTTTCTATCTCTCTTTTCTCTATGAACAGTGAGTTCACTTGGACAGTGAGTCCACCTAGCAGTGGCCCTTTATGTAATATCTTATAACCGGTTATAAGATATTGTGAGCTAATCCTCACCGTGGTTTTTCCCATTTTTGGTTTTTCACATAAAAATATTGGCGTTCATGTGTTATGTGTGTTACTGGTTGTTTGTGCTTTCATTTCTTATAACTGTTAAATATGTTATGGAAATTGGATGGTTAATAATTGGATGGTTTATTAGAATACTGATTCACCCCCCTCTTAGTATTCCAAGTATTCAATAATTGGTATCAAAGCTTGGATCCCTAGAAGGAGCTTGACTGCTTTGGGAAGATCTTGGAGATTGAACACATGACTAACATAAAGTTTCCAATTCCTCTGGAAGAGATTCATGTTATTGAATACATAGAAGAAGATTGCATGATTGAAAAAGAAGAACTCAAAGTTGCTCTTGAAGATCTTGACAAATTTGGAGGTAAAAACAAAGATCTGAAGGAAAATCTTAAAGAAGAAAATGAATGCATCATAAAATTGAGAGAACAAATCAAGAAGTTTAGAAAAAGGAATAAGGAAGTCAATGAACAATTAAAGCAAGCAAAAGAAGATATCACCAGACTAAAAGTGCAAGTGGAAGAAAAGAAAAGGATTGAGGAATGTTTGAATGCAATAGTGAAAATCAAATCTGATGAATGCATGAGGCTTGAAGAAGAAGTGGCAAATCTAAGATCAAATCTAGAGAAAGCAAGAAGTCATGAAGATAAGTTTAAGACAATTTCTACAATGCTTGATGAGTTGATTGCAGGACAAAAATCATCTAAAGACAAAGGTGGTTTGGGACTTGAAAAAGGTGAAAGCTCAAAAACAAAAAAGAAATTCAATGAACTAGAAAAGACTAAAGACAAGAAGAACAATGGAAAGAACCGAAATCAAAGAAACAATGCTAGAAGACCCCTAGTCAAACAGCCAAATGCTCAAAGGTACCCATATTTCAATGGTATTTTTTATTCTTGCAATGAACTTGGACATAGGGCAATGGAATGTAGAAGCAAAATGTATTTTTCATCCTTTACTAGCCAATGCTCTCCATGCAAGAAGTTTGGACATAGAGAAAATGAATGCATAACTCAAATGATGAATAAAATGTTTCAACCTTTCAATGGCTATTGTTATCCATGCTATGGATTTTTACACAAGGCTAATCAATGCATATCCATAATGAATGAAAGGAATAACACTTAGAAGAATTTTGTATGTCACAACTGCAATAGACTTGGACACATTGCTAAATTTTGCAAAAGCGGAAAGACAAGGAAGGACAATCCGATAAAGAGCAATGAACTAGTCAAAAATATTGACCCAACAAAAGTAAAGAAGGAAACGGAAAAGATTTGGAGAAAGAAAGAGGAGACTGAGAACAAGGAAGAATCAAAGCCCTCATCCGGTGCAGATAATTCCTATAGGAATTGAACCTAGGCATTGGCTTAGGGGGAGCAATAACAAATAATCAGATAACCCCCTACTGAGATAAGGTTTCATGGCTTGGCACAAAGATATGTGGCGAAGATGGACAATCTTGAGCTTTTGGAGAAAAATTTGGAAGAAAATATGCAAATGTAGAGATTTGTGGAGCAATTTAGGGTTTACTATTGCACATAGAAGAGTTTCATCAGCTTTATTATTTGGTGATTGAATACTAATTAGGGCAGATCAAAGGATTATAAGTATTCATACTTAGTCAATTGTATTCACGTTTACACATTTAGTGCAAGAAAAGTGAATTGAAGCGAATTCAAGAGTTCAAAGGAAATTTGTGAAGTAGAGTATTCAAACCCTAGTTCCAATTGAGTAAGAAAAAGGTATTTTCCATTGTCTAAAGCTAAAGTAGAATTTATTTTTTGAAGCATTTGAATTCAATGGAAATGGAAACACCTACTGTAGTGAGAGTGAGAAACCCCAACCGAAGTTTAAGAAATTCCCCATGAAAGTGTTTGATAACGACCCACTCAGAGCCTTTTCAAGTATTCATATAGGGGTTTTCCTACAAAGAATATTAGGGATTATATCCATGAGAAAATATAAGAGTATGACACTACAAAATTTATAGACCTATGGAAAAACGAACTAACCGAAGATGATCATCAAATTAAGCCTAAGTATGAAAACCTGGTAAATAAGAAACTGGACGTCTAACAATTATTTCCAAATTTTAGTTATAAAAATGAAATTAAAGTTGTGAGAATGGAATTAAGTAGAGTACATGAAAAATTCTTATGGACCAACATACCTAGTTTTATATCTAAGGAATTTATAAGGGAAGTTGTTAGACTATGTGCCACTAGACCTATATCAATATTAAAATATGTGAAGAACAAGGATGTGATGGAGTTAGCTAGAGCTAAATTTGATCAAAAAACTCTCACTATGAACACCATCTAAAACCCTACAATGAGATATGGAGCTATGGTTATAGGCTATAAGATATATTACACAAATAGAGAAACTTTTGTATCAGCTACAACAATCAATGTAGCATATGATATGGTTGAGAAAGGGGAGGACTATGACTTATGTAAATTGCTCAAACAACAACTATTTGAGAATTTGAAACAAACCAAAGAGAAGAAATATCCCTTCAAGTTTGGTTCCTTGGTTGTTTTCTTGTTGTTTTACTTTTTGAGGGAGCTTCCCAGAAGAAGCAATGTTATTTGGTATAAGAGCAGACCGATATCCCATCAAATTCTGGAATATCTACACACCCTTGGTGACATGAAAGCTCAAGATGAAGCATTTACTGCGTTCTTTTCAATATTTAAAAAGAGAATGCATGAAAGGGAGAGGATCCCTAAGTCTATGGTGAACAAATATCAGGATGACATCACATTTTTGGTCACTGTTGATGAATGCATCATTGAAGTTGTAGAAATCATAACAGTCTAGATTTGCCACTTAGATATGAGACCGATGAAGATGAAATCAATGGTTATGTAGACATATTGTTGAAAATTCCTAAGGACACTACTCAGAAAAGATATTGCAAGTATGAGGAGAAATCCTTGGAAGTACACATAGAGTTGAAGCAACCTAAAATAAAGAGGAAGGTGACAAATATGGAAAATGAACATTTCAAGGAAAAAGAGTTTACAAAAGAAAAAATACAAGTTCTAAGGGAAAAAGCAGAAGAAGGGAAAAGCATAGTAGGTAGGTCCTCCAAACCTATAATATATGAAAGAAAAGCTTCCACATTCCCCCTAGTATTCAAAAACCATCTAGATTAGTTTCTACTACAAGCATAACTAAGAGGACGAAGACTAGTGCTTTGATAATAGAGGAACTTCACATGAGATAGGCCACAAGACCTGAGAAGAGAAGAAAAAATACTTCAGTAGCCCCTATTGCTACCACCATGCCAAAAATAAAGAAAGAAAAGGCCATAAGAGAAAAATCTAAGTATATTGTCCAATGAAGATGAAGATGATGAAGGACCCCCATTGGTCCTGAGAAGAAGCAACATTAGCTTTAAGAAATAGAGAGTAGACATAATTGACACCTCTGATGAAGAGGAGATTGAGAAGGAAAAGAAAGCCTTCGGGATACATATGCATAAGCAGATGAAAGAAAATAAGAAAAAGAAGTTAAAAATAGATGAACTAGAGAAGAAAAAGAAGAAGAAGAAGAAGACCACTCCAGAGAGACCTCGCAGTCCAATAAAGTTGGATGCATTATTTAAAGGAATTTTACATCATGAGATGTTAGGAGAAATGATTGCCTTACATAGGTGGAAATTCCCAATTATTGGCTAGAACTAATTGATATTTCACTAGATGCTTTTTTTATTTTTACCTTATGCCATAAAATTTTACGTTTATTGCACGTATTTTTTAATTCTTTGGATGCTTGGGAGGATGTGCACCATTGATTGATTGGATTTTATGGTACATGAAATTTTTGGGACTAACAAGACTAATGAAATTATTTTATGAGTAGTGTCTATCAATTTTTCCAATTTGTTTACCACTAAATGTGTATTATGCTAGTTGTTGGTCAATTAGCAAGAGTTGTTATTTAAAAAGTTGTAGCATTGGTAAATTAAATTTTGATAGGGCCTACAAGTTATTCATCATCTATAGGGATATGCATGAAAAGTGTTAGTAGAGAATGGTATCATTAGATATTTTTCCATCAATATTCCATGGAGATTTAAGAGGTATCAAGTCTCACAATTGGTAGGATTCAACAGGAGCCCTTTGATCTATCTAATTAGGATGAGTAATCAAAGATAGTGGAACCATGGACAAATAAAAGACATAAAAAAGAGAAAATAACTCTTAATGGTCATTGGTATCACTACCTTGTAAAATCTAATAGCCCACAATTATTTAAAACAAATATAGGCAAGCAATAAAGAGGAAGAAGTGGAAATCATTAATCTTTCACCAACAACATGTGTATCTTCAAAAGGTAGGTAGGAATAAAATTAAATATGCATTTGAGATACAAAATCATTTAGGAATACAAAGAAAGGCATACATAGCACATTTGTGGCTATCAACTACTCTCATATGGATTCTAAGCATACAAACAACCTTCTACTAACATTCATGTATTCTTATAGTTGTATGTATCAAATGGAGATATTTTATAGTGAAAATATCTCTTGGATCATATAGTTCTCAAAAGAACACTCCTACATGCTTAATGTTGAACACCGAGAATACTGAGAGGGGGGGTGAATCAGTATTCACTGAAATTCATTAACGTCATCAACTTAAACATGCATTCAAAGAATCTCATAAAACTTGTATAAATGGAAAGGAACAATTAAAGCATGCATCACATAAATAAACACAAGAACACTAGATTTACATGGAAAACCCTTGGAAGGGAAAAACAACGATGAGGATTAGCTCATAATATATTATAACTAGTTACAATGGATTACAAAATGGAGGACTCGTTGTCTAGAAAGAATGACTCACTGCCAAGGGCTCACTACCCAAGGGACTCACTATCCAAAATAGAAAAGAGAGTAGAAGAATGGCTCACTACCAAATTTTGAACTACTAACAATGCATCTACAACATGTTGAAGATATAGTTCCAATTAAGATACAAAAACTAACTTTGCACACTTCATACTTCACCACTATCACCTTTTGCACTTAACTCTACATCACATTTGTCTCACAATCTCTACATTCATCATTCACACACTAAATCAATTTTCTACATATACCGCAAACACCCACAACATCAATTAGGTTATCCTAATTGCATGAATCGTGTAACACCATGACTTGTCAGCCTAAAATTCTATCACACACGCCTCACGAAAGAAACCTGTATCAACATGAATTTGCACCCCTAATGCAAATTCCCTTTTGACCCTTAACACTTTATAAAACCAACTTCGTAGGCTTAATTCCACCTAAGCCCGCTGCCCTCATTCCACTTGGCACTTGTTTTGAGCGTCGATAGAGGCGTTTCTGTCTAGGTCGCCCGCGCGGTGCACAGATGTCAGTGCGACGCGCTAACATCCCTGACAGATTCCCATGTTTGGAGCCTGCAAAGGTGTTACCATTCCCATTGGGAGTCGATTTGTCACGCCCTCTTCAGCTAACCGACCCGAATATGGCCGTTTTCTTCCCTATTTTCTTCATATTCACTATTCCTACTTCCATTTTTGGAAGCTCTTGGATCTCTTGATCCTTCACAAACTCTGAGCAGCCTCCTTAGCTTTCCACAATCTCTTCATAAGATCCAAGCAACTTATTCACTATCTCCATCACTCTCAAGCAACACTTTACACTCCATAGCAACAACATCAACACTCCATCACTTCAGTAGAGCAAGTATGGAATGAAACACCATGGCAACAGAGACTTGAGTTCCTCTCATTTTCTCCCCCACTAGCCTTGAGCACTTTTGGTAGAGGTGGTAATCTTTCACTCCTCTCCTCTATTACTTCGTTGAGTAGCATAACATTGTTTTGTAGTGCTTTAGTACTCTTTACTTCATTTCATACTTTTCTATCTATCTGGTTGTCTATGGAGGTGGGAACACAAAAATGGGGGTTTGGCTGAGGCAAACCCCTATACAGCCTCAACACTTTATCTCTCTCTTGTGTGCAGGCATTGAAGACATTCACGAACTGGAGGCTTCATCATTTGCACGTTTCTAAGAATTCTCTTTCCTTTCTTCGCCTTGTCTTTATCATTTCCATTTCAGTCCATTTTAGCTTTATCACTTTCTAGAAGTTCTCAGTAATCGGATTGTTGGTAGTCACTTAGCTATTTTCTAAGATAAACCTACTTTTTGGCCCGTACGAGATGTCAATGCGCCTCAAGGATGCCAGCGTGCCGCATTGTCGTCCATATTCTACGTTGACATCCTTTGGCCGAGAGCTTGTCGGTTTGTCCAGAGAATCTTTGTGACCTGCTCTTTTTGGTTCTAGAACTTTCCTCGTTGTCCTTTGAGGTAATTTAGGGAAGTTTGCACCCTGAGGATCTCTGATTGAAGAGAACTTTTGAGTAGAGAATCCCCCTTCTCTCACATTTTGGTGAACCTGACGTGAAGAAAATTGTTCTTCAAAAATCTAGGAAATTATTTACCCCTACTTGGCAGTGTCATAACATTTGACTCGGTGCTTGGAATTCAAAACCATTTGCACCGTCTATATTCTACGCTGACGTCCTTTGGCCGAGAGCTTGTCGGTTTGTCCAGAGAAATTTTGTGACCTGCTCTTTCTAGTTCTAGAACTTTCGTCGTTGTCCTTTGAGGTAGTTTAGGGTAGTTCGCACCCTAAGGATCTATGATTGAAGAGAACTTTTGAGTAGAGAATCCCCCTTCTCTCACATTTTGGTGAACCTAATGTGAAGACCATTGTGGGTAAGTGCACCAATCTATGACACAATTTTGGCTCTTAAGATGCCACTTTTTTTTTTTTAAATCAGGAAAATTTGATTTGCACGAGAAAATGAAGATAGTTACGCTCAAAATTTCAAGATGCGGCAAGAACAAAAGTTGAAGTTCTTCGAGTCTAGTTTCTAAGCTACTATTTTTTTTTGAAATTAATGAAGATTAAGGGTTTCAAAAAGGGGGGGGGCCAAAACAGGTCCTATTTTTATTAAAAAAAATAGCATAGCGCCTGAGGGCTCCCTCCTTTTTGGTTAACTTTTTTTTAGAATTTCAAAAATCCCAATGGTGAGAAATTAGCTAACACCATGTAGTTTATCCTCCTTCTTTCGGATATTTTTTTTAATGAATATATAATATTATTTCAAAGTGGACACATCCTGAAAAGCTGAAATTTGAGCGTGCTCCACCCCAATTTTTTTGCAAACTAATCGAAAATTGATTTTTTTTTCATCATGTGTAGAATGGAGTCTAGTTTTAAAAAACGTAATTTGTTTCACGTTTCGATGAACGTGGAAAAATCTATCCTAAACCTAGCACATGTTGGTATTTGACCAAAAACGAAGGCATTTACAATAGAAGCCATGGATCAAAACCTTAACTAAATCAAAATTAAAAAATAATTATATATTTAGATACTTGAGATAGAGGTTAACGCTATCACAATTTTTTTTTATAAACTTGCATTGAAAGACGTGCAAATGAGACGGGGAGCACAAACAAAAATATGAGAAAATTTGGCAAATCTTGTTAATTAACACGTCCAAAGTAAGCCATTTGGCGAGCGCCAAATGGCCTGCTTTCCACAAAACTAGATTTTTGCTTTCTCTGTCAGGGAAACTATATACATGAAATAAACATTTAAGTATAAATTGACATTTACATATGGACATTTAATTTATTATACTTTAAGTTATATTTCATGTATATATAGGTAGGATGTTTGAGAGTGGTTTCAGATCTCTAAGAGTTATAATGCAAATTCTAGTTTTTGGAAGATCTTAAAAAATTTAGACTTATTCAAATTTCAATAATCAGCATGTCAAATTTCAATAATCAGGAGGTCAAATTTTAGTACTCAGGAGGTCAAATTTCATCTTTCTCTCTCTATCTCACTCATTTTCATCTCTTATTCTCTAGACCTCTCTCTCTCTCACTATCTCCATCCCTTTATCTAACAATATCTTCCTTGAGCTCAAGAACTATATCTCTACATGTCCATCTCTCTCTCCTTCCCTCTCCAATATCTATCTCCCTCCCTCCTTCCCTCTCTACATTTTTCTATCTCTCATCCCTCTCCTTTAATCTCTATATATCTCTCTCTACTCTCTATATACCTACCTATCGCTCCCCCCTCCCTCTTCTCTCTTTCTCTCTCTCTTTGCTTCCCTTGCTCTCTCCTCCCCTCTCTACTCTCTATCTTGTCATTCTCTCTCTCCTTCCCTCTCTAGTTCTCTCTATCTCACTTCTCTCTCCTTCCCTCCCTCCCTCTCTAATTTTCTCTCTCTCCTTCCCTTTTATACTTCTCTTTATCTCACCTCTCTTTCTCCCCCTCTCTCTCTCCCTCTCTCTTCCTTTCACCCACCTTTGCTCTCTACTTCTCTCTATCTAACCTATCCCTCTATACATCTCTCTCTCCCCCCCTCCTTCCATCTCAATCTCTCCACCTTCCTCCTTATCTCTCCAATTTTAAGCTCCATCAAACATCTCTATCACCTATCTCACTTCTCTCTTTCCCCTTCCCTCTCTACTCTCTTTCTCTCTATCTCACCCCTCTCTCCCTACCTATTCCTCCCTCCTCTCTCATATCTCTCTCACCTCTCTCTCTCCATCCTACCTCTTCCTCCCCTCTCACTTCCCTCTATTTTTACGTTTGTCCTCCCCTCCTCCCCTCTATCTACCTAGACCTCTCTATATTTTTGTCTCACCTCTCTCTCCATCCCTACCTCTCCCTATATCTCTCCTTTCATATCTACTTCTCTCTACCTAGTTGTCCCTCTATGCCTATTTCTCTCTCCCTCCTTGCCTCCTCTCTCTCAATATCTCCACCTTCTTTCCCTCTCTAATTCTCTCTCTATCACCTCTCTCTATCTCTCTCCTCCCTCTCTACTCTCTCTATCTCTCCCTCCCTCACCCTCTTTCTATCTCTCCTCTCTCCCTCTCCCTCTTTCTATCTCTCTTTACCTTCTCTCTACCTATATCTCTCTCCTATCTATCTCAACTATCCATCTTTACCTATCCCTCCCTCCTCTCTCTCTTCCACCAAAATTCACTCTACATCTCTTTGTCTAGCCTACCCCTA
>CM021100.1:56360993-56377666 GCA_007115665.2 Sequoiadendron giganteum | reverse complement strand
TTCAACTACTTGCATTTGACAACTTTTTCCCCGAGTGAAAATTCGCCAGCATAGGAAATGCCTTCAAGATAGCCAAAACTGAGAGAGGTTATTGTAGATGGGCCCAATGTGATCTTGTAGGATCAGATGAGAAGTTTCTAAGCATCACGGTGTCTGAGTAATAGCATGTTGCATTTTGGAGCCATTTTGCACTTTGGACCCTTAAGGGATCAATCCAATTGAACGTAGCTCGGAGCGATTCCGCATGTTTAGGTGCAAAAGAGGACCATGCCTAGCATAAACATACCCACCCAAACACATTGGAACAATTTTTTTGGTCACATGAGCTGCAGAATGAAAGTTGCACCACTTTGCAACTTTCAACTACTTGCATTTGACAACTCTTTCCTCGAGTGAAAATTCGCCACCACAGGAAAATACCTCTGAGATAGCAATAAATGAGAGAGGTTATTGTAGAGGGGTCCAACATGATCTCATAGGTTTAGATAGATATTTCTTAATCAGCACGGTTTACGAGTAATACCCTGTCAAATATTGTTTCCCTTTTGCACTTTGCACCCTTAAGGGATCGAGTCGGTTGAACCATAGTAGTTGTTTTGTTGAATGTCATACCCTAAGGTATGTTAGAGATGACCTAGGTTGCATTGATTTCTCTGAGGCATACACTGCCCCTACCTTGTCACTTCATCAAAGGACAATAGATTTAAAGGAAGGTTATTCATTAAGACAAGCATCATGAATGTATGAACACAAGGGAACTGTGAAGGGTCACTATACATGGAAATGTGCAAATGAAAAGGACAGATTAGAAATGAGTAGTGATTATTTGTTAAGTATAGTGAGTGTATGATTATAAAGTGCTTGACAATCAAATTCACTCACCACAGTCAACGTCCTATGATTGTCAAGTCTATGTCAGTTAGTGTCTCAAGACTCCAAGAGCTATGGTTGTGTATGCAGCAATAGGTCCTTATGAATGTGGAGTCTTCAAAAAATATAGTAAGTCAATGACAAATATTACAATAGTGATGGAAGAACATCTTGAAAATCTTCCCATTTGTCAATACTTGTAGCAATACATGTAGGGAAATAATCCTCCCATTTCCAACACAAATCATGAAATATATTGTACTTGAGAAAAGGACAAAAGGAGTTGCTGCCCAGTTTCATTTTTCCATTCCACCTCAGCTAGCCCAGCTATTTGTTTCCAAAATGGTTCAAAACATGTACATCCCTTGCTCCCTATGAAACACATGGGTAGTAGTGTCTATGTGGTTGTGTAGTATCATAGGAATTTGGTCCACAAAAAACCTGCAAAAGCCTCTTAATCTTAGACATAGACTCACATAAAAATCATTAAAAGAGCAATAACTAAATAATGTCAGTCATACAACTGATGAGACCTACTATCACCTTCATGCATGCTAGATAAGGAGGTCGATTGAAGGTCCTACAATGGTGATGTGCCCCTTTGCTACTTTATCATCTCTCGATGACCCTACATATAAATTTCAAATATATCACTGAGAGGCTTAACATAAAACATGTAGCATATAAGAATCTGATAAATCTAGGAGATGGAAAAGAAAGAGAAGATTGACAACCAGAAAATGCACCAGCAACCGATGTTTCTCATACCACTGAACACTTGCACCAGCAACCGATGTTTTTCTTTTCTTATATACTTTGACAAACTTTAGTATTACCTACAATCACAATCATAAAAGGATCAATGACAGTCGTAAATACATATGACATCAAACAGTAATCGTGAAAAAGCCTTATTGCAAGGTGTTGGTCCAAAAGAGTGATCAATAACATGGCTTTACAAATTCAATGTGCATACTTACAAATCAATCCAGGGAACCATCTGGGTCTTCTCTACTCTTTATTGTGTCGAGTATTGCCTAGTGGTCAGACTCACACACTTTCCACAAGTTCTTGTTCGTAGGTCTACCCTTATATTTGATCAAATGAACATTGGTGGTGATGACAAGGTTCGAATAGTGAATAATTTTTTGATGCGTGTCGAAGTCCTCAAACAACCAAAATGTAACATTCTTAACTGGATACCTTCGAAGCCATGTTCCAGTAACAACCACCAAACCTGTAGGATATTCTATGTTTTATCTGTCTTTAACTAGGGACTCCATTTTCTTTTTTGCCTCGATACAATGACACAGTTAATAATTTGTACCCTCTTCATTGTCTTCATCTGCAATCACCGCATAAACGTGCCCTGCATTGATATGTTCATCTTGTTAGATTTATTTACTGAGCAACATAATAAAACTTGTAAGTAAGATATATTACCTGGTTCTAGTAGGTCCAATACATGATCAAAGTCAATGGATGATTGCATCTTCATGATTTGTAGAGCCATCGGGAGCTAATAAGTGTCAAGTGGGATTAGACTTCTTACAGACCATTAGTCAACCCACTCTATTGACTCGCAATCATTCCATGATTGAAGTGTATATGCATAACAAAAGCATGCCATCTTCCTTGTATGGATAGTCCATGTACCTGCATTGGAGCTTCTAAAAGAGTGTAGCTCGCTCGATCCTGTTAGTGTACAACAATCCTCATATTTTGCAATATTAGTATCATCTACTAAATGAAAAAACCTATGAACTAAAGAATTACCTTCACTACCTGGACCCATTGAACCATTGCACCACTGGACAATTGATCTTGCATCTATCAACTTTACACTATTTGTGTACTTTAACTCTTCTCGTGCTAGGGCTCTTTTGATACATGCACTTGCTCCATCATACTCCCCCTTTCCATGCCCAACCTCTGAGAAGTTCCACATATGTTGAACAACACTAATCCTATGCATCCTACTCAACTAGTAAAACATTTTGGCGTTCTTGAATTGTGATGTACAATTATCTGACCATATGATATGTTGACTAAATGATATGCCCCTGCTAGCCAGATCGGCATAGAACATATGAAAGCAACCTTGAACAAACTCTGTAGAATGTGTGCGATCATCACTGATGTAAAAGTGATACTCCCTCAATACTTTCCTATTTTCCTCTATACTATCATTTGCATGAATGAATGCTATATGTACAAATATAGCAACCTGCACGAAGTTGTAGTACTGTGATTGTACCTCATTCTGTGGTTGTAGTGTGTAGTTCTTAGTGAAGTTGACAACTGAAATGATATGATGAAGTGGAAATGTGTCCTTGCATAACTTGAACTATGAGTCCAACCATTGTGCTCTGTGTGTATGCATTGCATAATCATAAACCACTTGATCACGAAAAATGCCCATAAACTGATACACTGGAATCTTATCACTGACCAATTCACACTTCTTTGCTTCTTTCCCATCTTTTAGACTGTATGCCACTGTCTTATATTTGCCAAATTCCACAATTTTGTCTCCAATTGGGTGTGTACTAGCCATGTGTTGGAAAATTGGCAAATGTTGCATGCCACCACAATGATCACATGTGCCATCCAAACATGACTTCTTGTAAAAAATTTGACCATCCAGTCTTTCACATAAAATGGAAGATAAAAATGCCCTTGAGGATTTAGGTGGAGGCCTCATGTTACATTCCCAGAAATATCATAGTATGCATATTCCATAATATATATACGCTGGGATAAACATCATAATGGTTAGAAAACTCATTAAGGAATTCTATAAATAACAAGTAGTGCGGTGATTTATCTTTGACATAAAAAGGCTTTAGTATCTCCAAAAATTCCTTTGACATATTTTAATTTCAGAAACTTCTCAGATAAAAATCAAAGAAAAAATTGGGTTTGAGTGGTATCCAAATAATGCATTGGATGTGGCTCACGGTTTATACTACCAATTCTCCTTCTTACAACATCTCTTTGATTAGGAGATGTCCTTGTTTTATCCTTCCAATAATTCACAATTAAAGATCTCAAGCCTTGAGCAATTCTTGTGTCTTTCCGTGGCACTCTACCCGAAAATGCCCATAACTCATTGCTATTTGGATCCTCCACTCTTTCACACCTTCCTTTGGCTCTCATTAGAGATGATCTAATTATTCTCAAAGACTTACTTGCCTTTGTAAGTTTCACCTTGTTCCTTGTTTGACTGCTTAACAGTGTTGTTGTCATCACATGTCGTGTGGCACAACTATCCTTCGTGCGTGAGGTGGAACCCACGCTCTCGTATGCACTCATCAAGTTCTTTACAATGGAATTTTCACTTGAGTCATTCAAAACCTTAGCCCAAGAGCCTTCATGGTGGGCCTAAATTTGAGTTGCCTCATCATTTCAACAAATAGTTGGCATCTTCCACCCTCACTTAGCTTCGCAAAAAACAAACTCCATATCCTTTCTGCATATCTTTGACATGTACATTTTGGAATCTTATTAGTCATCCATTTCAAAACATTGGAATCATATCAATAAAAAATGTAGGTTTTCTATGCAAAACTCTAGGAGGAGTTCTCAAATGTAAATTTGTGTCAATATTGGGAAGGTCAACAACATTAGGGATAGATCGTGTACCTTCAATTGGAGGTGCAATTGATGACATACCTTGAGATTGACATGTAAACGATGTTCTACCTCCAACTTGAGATGTCGTTTATGGAGTTCCTTCAAATAGAGATGTGTTTGTTGATGTACTTTCAAAACGCAATGTTTTTTATGGTGTGTCTTCAATTGGAGATGTGATTTCCGATGTACCTAGAAAACCACATGTTGCTGTCAATGTGTCTCCAACTGGAGATGTGCATTGAGCTTCACCTATGGTTGATGATGTTCCCCCAACTTCTGTATCCATTCCTGTCCTTCCATGAACTTTCCTCATTCGTGCCCTTTGTTTTTCCAATTTGATATCTCTCTTAGATTGCACGGGAATTTGTGGTTGTATGGGCTACAATTCCTTTGCTTCACAAGCTACATTTTTTTATTCTCTTCTCCTTGCATTTTTAAATGCACGTTCTTCTGGTGTTAGAGGCTTCGGTCATTTCCTTGGCATGACCTTGAATGCTACATGTCCACAAACACACATGTAGAACAAAAGTAACTAATGCATTTTACAAAAAAATTGATGCAGAGAGGGTGGAAACCATTCAATATAGCAAATCAATGAGAATCACAAACCTAGGGTATAAATTGCTGCCACCTAAATGAAAACTAGAGACTCTTGTGTTTATTTTTCTCAAAAACAAATTTTTGATTGTCAACAAAGTCATGAAGAATATGGATTCAAAGAAGGGTTTGTGATGCTATATCTTATCATTATTCACTATTTCTTTGGCAATGAGGTTTTCCAAATTAGATGAAAATAAAAGTTTTCCATATTAGTTGAAAAAAGAATGAAATACAGTGAATTCCACTAGCCATGCTGGAAATGGACTACTATAAGAAATGCAAATAGAATTCATAAGTAAATTTATGTTAAGTAAATGTCATGTTTTTTATTTTTTTTGTTCTTCAAACTCATAAAAATTGAACTTTTTTATGCAAATCTAAAAATTGAACTTTTTTATGCAAATCCCATCTAATTCAATGTTGAATTCTAAGTCCAATTGTTATGATTAATAAAATCATTAAGGAAATTTAGTTTATATTGTCAAAAACAAACAAATATACTAAATACAAACATTTCAATTTACCAAAATGAATATATTACCTCAGATAATGTAAAATGATGTAGAAATTTCAAAATATCTTCTTCTACGTTGTCTACCATGCAGATTGGTGGTAAAAAGGTGATGGATCAAGCATAGATTGGTACAATATGAAGTCAACTGCAATAAAAAGGCGTTTTTGACTTGGATAAAGCGTTGAACCAGACAAACATAGGAGAATGTGGGATTGAATCACGGGGTCAACCCTTATTTTTACCGTTTCAAGGTAAAACCCTTTCGGTGCTCACCAAATTTGTTCCTCTGAAAAGGAGAGACTTTAGAGAGAGGGAGAGACACAAAATGGGAGAGAGATAGAGGGAGTGAGAGAGAGAGGGAGTGGGAGAGAGAGGGGGAGGGAGAGGGTGTGGGAGGGAGAAACCTAAGAGAGAGAGGTTGGGAGGGAGACACCTGAGAGAAGGAGAGGGAGTCAAAGTGGGAGAGAGGAGGTGGGAAGGAGAGACCTAAGAAAGTAGGGTGGGAGGTAAGTGAGGCTTGACAGAGAGGGATTGTGACATAAGTGAGGCTTAATCCCTCAACCCTTAAACCCTAATCCATAGAGACAGAGAGAGAGAGAGTGAGAAAGAGGGAGGGAGAGGGGGTGGGAGGGACACACCTGAGAGAGAAGGAGAGGGATACAAAGTGGGAGAGAGGGGGTGGGAAGGAGATACCCAAGAGAGTAGGCAAGAGAGGGAGTGAGAGATAGAGGGATGGGAGAGATACAAGGAGTGAGAGAGAGAGAGACTTGAGAGATAGAGAGGGGGTGGGAGGGAGAGGGAGTACTCGTGGGAGAGGGAGTACTCAAGATAGAGGGATTCGAGAGAGATGGAGGGGGTGGGGGGAGATACATGAGATAAAGGGAGAGAGAGAAAGTGGGAGGGAGATATCTGAGAGAGGGAGAGAGAGAGGGAGAAATACAGAGTGGGAGAGAGTGAGAGAGAGGGAGTGGGAGAGGGAATGGGAGAGAGATAGAGGGAGTGAGTGAGTGACATACCTAATAGAGGGATTAGCGTAGAGAGTTTAATTGGGTTTAAGGGTTTAAGTGTTGAGGGATTAGGGTTGAGGTTATTGGATTGAGGCTAGAGGGTAGAGGGTTTAAGGGTTTAGGATTTAAGGGTTGAGGGTTGAGGGTTTAGGGTATAGGGTTGAGTGTTTAAGGTTTTAAGGGTTGAGGGTATAGGCTTGAGGTATTAGGGAAGATAAGGTGGGATGTATGGAGGGAGAGATGGAGGGAGAAGTGAGATAGAGATAAGGAGAGAAGAGGAGGGAGGGACAAAGATAGATGAGGGTTGAGGATCCAATGTATAGAGTAGATGGTTGAGAATTTAAGGTATAGGGTTGAGGACCTATAGAAATTGATGGTTTAGGGTATTGGTTTGAGAGTATAGGGCTTAAGGGAGATGGGAGCGAGATAGATGGATTGAGTGAGTGAGAGAGAGACCTGAGAGAGGGAGAGGGGGTGGGATGGAGAGACTTGAAAGAGAGAGGGAGGGAGGGAGGGTTAAGGGTAGAGGGTAGAGGGTAGAGGGTTTAATGGTTTAGGGTTTAAGGGTTAAGGGTTTAGGGTTTAGGGTAGAGGGGAGAGAGATAGAGGGAGTGAGTGAGTGTGTGAGAAATAGAGACCTAAGAGAGAGAGAGGGAGGGAGTGGGAGAGAGAGAGAGGGAGGGAGGGTTAAGCGTAGAGGGTAGAGGGTTTAATGGTTTAGGGTTTAAGGGTTAAGGGTTTAGGGTTTAGGGTAGAGGGGAGAGAGATAGAGGGAGTGAGTGTGTGTGAGAAAGAGAGACCTAAGAGAGAGAGAGAGGGAGTGAGTAAGTGAGTAAGAGACCTAAGATTCCCTCTCTAGTTCTCTCTATCTCACTTCTCTTTGTCTCTCTCCTCCCTCTCTACTCTCTCTATCTCTCCCTCCCTCCCCCTCTTTCTATCTCTCCTCTCTCCCTCCCCCTCTTTCTATATCTCTTTACCTTTTCTCTACCTATATCTCTCTCCTATCTATCTCAACTATCCATCTTTACCTATCCCTCCCTCCTCTCTCTCTTAGGGTTTAGGGTAGAGGGTAGAGGGTTTAGGGTATAGGTTTAAGGGTATATGGTTGAAGGATTAGCGTTGAGGGTCTAATGTATAAGGTAGTGGGTATAAGGGTTCAGGGTTTAGGGTTTAAGGGTTGAGGATTAAGGGATTAAGGGTTGAGGTTTGAGGATTGAGGGTTAAGGGTTTAATGGTTTAGGTTTTAAGGGTTGAGGGTCAAGATTTTAAGGATGAGGGTAGATGGTTGAGGGTATAGGGTTGATGGATTAGGGTTCAAGGTCCAACATATAGGGTACAAGGTATAGGGGTTGAGGTTTTAGGGTTAAGGGTTTAGGATTGAGGGTAGAGGGTTGAGGGATGAGGGTTTAAGGGTTAAGGGTTAAGGGTTGAGGGATTAGGGTAGAGAGTTTAATTGGGTTTATGGGTTTAAGGGTTGAGGGATTAGGGTTGAGGGTATTGGGTAGAGGGTAGAGGGTAGAGGGTAGAGGGTTTAGAGGTTTAGGATTTAAGGGTTGAGGGTTTAGGGTTTAGGGTATAGGGTTGAGTGTTCAAGTTTTTAAGGGTTGAGGGTTGAGGGTTGAGGGATTATGGAAGAGAAGGTGGGATGGAGGGAGGGAGAGATGGAGGGAGAGTCTTGAGAGAGAGAGGGAGCGACTTCAGAGAGAGGGAGAGACACAAAGTGGGAGAGAGATAGAGGAGTGAGAGAGGGAGGGAGTGGGAGAGAGAGAGAGAGGGAGAGGGAGAGGGTGTGGGAGGGAGAAACCTAAGAGAGAGGCTGGGAGGGAGACACCTGAGAGAAGGAGAGGGAGTCAAAGTGGGAGAGAGGGGGTGGGAAGGAGAGACCTAAGAAAGTAGGGTGGGAAGTAAGTGAGGCCTGACTGAGATGGATTGTGAGATAAGTGAGGCCTAATCCATCAACCCCTATACCCTCTTAATCCCTCAACCCTCAACCCTCAAACCTTAACCCTCAACCCTTAAAACCTAATCCATCAACCCTCATACCCTCTTAATCCCTCAACCCTTAACCCTTAAACCCTAATCCCTCAACCCCCATACCCTCTTAATCCCTCAACCCTCAACCCTTAACCCTTAATCCCTAAACCCTCTACTTGAGAGAGAGAGGGAGAGGTGGCAGGAGGGACATGCTTGAGAGAGAGGAATAGGGAGAGGGAGAGAGAGGGAGGGAATCACTATGAGAGGGAGAGGGTATAGGAGGGGGAGAATTGACAAAGAGAGAGAGGAAGATGGGGTAGGATGGAGATACTTGAGAGAGAGAAAGAGGGAGATAGGATGGGAAGGAGAGACATTAGAGACTTGAGAGAGGGAGAGGGGCAGGAGGGAGAGACTTGAGAGAGAGAGAGGGAGACTTGAGAGAGGGAGAGGGAGAGGGGGCAGGAGGGAGAGACTTGAGAGAGAGAGAGAGGGGAAGGGAGCTAGAGAGAGATAGAGGGTAGAGGGTAGAGGGTAGAGTTTTAAGGGTTTTAGGGTTTTAGGGTTAACGGTTAAGGGTTTAGGTTAAGGGTATAGTGGAGAGATAGAGGAGAGAGGGAGTGAGTGAGTGAGTGAGTGAGAGACCTAAGATTCCCTCTCTAGTTCTCTCTATCTCACTTCTCTCTCCTTCCCTCCCTCCCTCTCTAATTTTCTCTATATCCCCCTCTCTCTCCTTCCCTTTATACTTCTCTCTATCTCACCTCTCTTTCTCCCCCTCTCTCTCTCCCTCTCTCTTCCTTTCACCCACCTTTTCTCTCTACTTCTTTATCTAACCTATCTCTCTATACATCTTTCTCTCTCCCCCCTCCTTCCCTCAATCTCTCCACGTTCCTCCTTATCTCTCTACTTTTTAGCTCCATCACACATCTCTCCACCTAGACCTCTCTCTATTTTTGTCTCTCTCTCCATCCCTACCTCTCCCTATATCTCTCCTTTCATATCTACTTCTCTCTACCTAGTTGTCCCTCTATACCTATTTCTCTCTCCCTCCTTGCCTCCTCTCTCTCAATATCTCCACCTTCTTTCCCTCTCTAATTTTCTCTCTATCACCTCTCTCTATCTCTCTCCTCCCTCTCTACTCTCTCTATATCTCCCTCCCTCCCCCTCTTTCTATCTCTCCTCTCTCCCTCCCCATCTTTCTATCTCTCTTTACCTTCTCTCTACCTATATCTCTCTCCTTCTATTTATCTCAACTATCCATCTTTACCTATCCCTCCACTTATTTTTGTCTCTCCTCCCAATCTCTCTCACTATTGTCCCTCCCTCCCTCCCCCTCTTTCTCTCTAAATTGATATTTTTCTCTATCTCACCACTATCTCTCTCTCACTCAAACACACACCTCTATCTCCCTACCTCTCCCTCCCCTTTGTACTCTTTATCTCTCCTCTCGCTTTCCCTCTCTATACATACCTCTCCCTCCATCACTCTCTATCTCCATCCCTCTTTATCTCACTTATGCCTCCTTCCCTACGTCTTTCCCTCTCTACTCTCTATCTCTCCTCTCCCTTCCTCTACCTACCTCTCTCTCTTTCTCTCTATTCCTCTCTTTCTCTCCCACTCTCTCCTCTCTATCTCTACCTATCACCCCCTCCTCTCTAAATCACCATTCCCTCCCTCCCAGTTTCCCTCCTTCCCTCTCACTCCCTCCTCTCTAAATCACCATTATCTCTCTATCCCACTTTCCCTCATTCCCTCTTTATGTCTCACTTATCCCTTTCTACCTCTCCCTCCCTCCAACCTCCCCCTCTCTCTTTATCTATATTTCCCATTCTCTCCTTACCTCTCTACTCTCTATCTCACCACTCTCTCCATCTCACTCTCCCTCCTTCCCTCTCTCCCTCCTATCCATCCCTCTCTCCTTCCCTCTCTACCTACCTCTCACTCCACTACCTACCACTCTCTCCCTCACCCATCTTTCTCTCTTACTCTCTCCTTCCCTCTCTACTCTATATCTCTCCCCCCTTCCCTCTCTAATCTATTTCTCTCTCTCCCCCTTCCTCTGTCCCCTCATTTTCTCTCCTCTCACTCTCTCTCCCTCTCACACACACTCACCTCTATCTCCTCCTTTCCTCTCCCACCATCCCTCCACTCTCCACTTCTCTCTATCTATCATCTCTCTCTACATCTCCTTCCCTCTATATTTATCTTTATCTCCCCTCTCCCTCTCTTTACCCACTTCTCCCTCCATCACTCTATATCTCAATCGTGTCTCCTCTCTCTCTCTCTCTCGCACACACACACACCTCTATCTCCTCCCTACTTGTCCCTCCCTCCCCTCTCTAATTATCTCTATCTCTCCTCTCTCTACATCTCCTACCCTCTCTACCTATATTTATCTCCCCTATCCCTTTTTTTACCTACCTCTCCCTTCATCACTCTATATCTCACCTATGTTCCCCTACCTACCTAGGGTTGAGGTATTAAGGGTCAAGGGTTGATAATTGAGGGTTGAGGGTTTAATTTATAGGGTAGAGGGTAGAGGGTAGAGGGTTTAAGGGTTGAGATTTGAGGGTCTTTCCACTATTTTCATAAAAAACCCTAAGGTTTTTCCATCTAGATCTATCATTTTCCTATCTTTCCATATAAAATTCATTTTTCCCCTTTCCAAAAAATGCTCATATACTTTATATCACTACCGCTCCCTTAAAAAATCACTTTATATATATTATTTACCACCCAACCATGGCCTCATACATGGGGGACCACGATATGGCGGTAATTGTTTGGGGGAGTCACATTAACCCTTACCACTATACCATGGGGGCACATCATACTGTCCGTGGTAGCGCAGTGGTCGGGTAGCAGCTAACGGAGTAGGCATGAGATGTTTACTGTGCCACCGTGCACAGTTAAACCATAGACCGTGGTGACCACGGTAAACATGTAACGGTTGGTGAAGGGTGACAGTGGACAGTTAGTGGGCGGTCGGTGAATGCAACCAGCAGTTTGCAGAGTGGCTACCACGGTACCACTGGCAGTCAGGGCGGTGACTGCGGTAGTGCGATGGCGGTGAGAAATCCATAGCAGCGTCGGTCGAAGCAGTTATTGCAGTACCGAGCGTGGTTAAACCACATACCGTAGTGATTGCGGTAACGGTAGCGGTTGGCGAAGGCAGTCAATTGAGGACAGCAGTGAGCGGTTAATGGTTAGCACTGGCGGTTAAGGGTGACTATCGCGGTACCACTGGCAGTCATCCTAGTGATTGTGGTAGCACGGTAAAGGCTCATTGAGGCAATAAACGTGGGGAGTAAAAAGGACATCGTGATACTGCATGAAGAAAAGTCAAGCCCGCGGTAGAGAAATAACAATAAAGATAATAAGGCCACGGGAAGATAAAAATAAAGGAGTAGATAAAATGAAATTTAAAGGGCGGGAAAGGATATAAAGGGAAAAATCAAAGTGATGATATAGTTAAAAATATTTAATTTGCTGAAAGGCAATCTAATTAAATATTTTAAATCTCTGTCATAAAATTCAAACAGTTGTAATAGAAAGTGAAGGGTCACAACCCTTGGGTATGTAATGTATATATATTTCAGAAAATCAGGGGACAAGTAGAAAAAGAAAGCAGTAGTTAGACTGTAGGAGTTAGAATTTTCTCGAGAAGGGACTAGGATGGAAATAACGTACAAAATTTTCTTTGTGCAGTAGGAGTAGGAGTAGGTGTAGTAATTTTATCTATCACTTCCCTTTGCCATTGTGGATAGATTGATCAACCAAGAAACAAATCTTAAATCTGCAGCATATATATAGGTGCACCCGCCTAGGTTTTGCAGAGCCTGAAGAGCAGAAGGTACAATTGCATCAATTGGCCTTGTTAGTTGGCCAAAAGCGTTGTGAGAGCTTGGCAACCTCTTGTGGTTCAAACTTGCATTTTTGAGACCCAACAGGAGGGAGAAAATTGAGAGAGAGAGAGAGAGGGAGAGGGAGTGGGAGAGAGATAGAGTGTAGAGGGTAGAGGGTTTTAAGTGTTTAGGGTTTAGGGTTAAGGGTAGAGAGAGAGAGAGAGGTAGAGAGGGAAAGAAGAGAGAGATATTGAGAGAGAGGAGGCAAGGAGGGAGAGATAAATAGGCATAGAGGTACAAATAGGTAGAGAGAAGTAGATATGAAATCAGAGATAGAGGGAGAGGTAGGGATGGAGAGAGAGGTGAGAAAAAAATAAGGAGAGGTCTAGGTAGATAGAGGTGGGAGGAGATAAAGAGAAGTAGAGGGTAGATTTAAGGGTAGAGGATAGAGTGTTTAAGGGTTAAGGGTTTAACATTTAGAGTTAAGGGTAAAGGGAGGGAGTGTGAGAGAGATAAAGGGTAGAGGGTTTAAGGGTTTAGAGTTTAAGGGTTAAGGGTTTAGGGTTAAGGGTAGATGGGAGAGAGATAGAGGGAGTGAGTGAGACAGAGAGAGAGAGACCTGAGAGAGGGAGAGGGTATAGGAGGGAGAGTCTTGAGAGAGAGAGGGAGCGAGTGCGAGAGAGATAGAGGGTAGAGGGTTTAAGGGTTTAAGGGTTAAGAGTAGAGGGCTAAGGGTAGAGTGGACAAATATACGAGGGAGTGATTGAGTGAGAGAGAGAGACTTGAGATAGGGACAGGTAATAGGAGGGAGAGACATGAAATAGAGAGAGATAGAGAAAGAGAGAGAGGGAATGGGAGAGAGATAGAGGGTAGAGGGTTTATGGTAGAGGGTAGAGGGTTTTAAGGGTTAAGGGTAGAGGGGAGAGAGATAGAGACTTGGGAGAGGGAGAAGGGGTAGGAGAGAGAGAGAGAGATGAGGGAGGGATATATATGTAGGTAGAGAGAGTTGAGATAGAGATATAGTAGAGAGGGAAGGAGAGAGGGGAAGGAGGGAGAAGTTAGAGAGAGAAGAAGGAAGGTGGATAGATTGAGAGAGGGAAGGATGGAGAGAGGGAGAAAGAGAGAATGGGGTATAGAGGGATAGGTAGGTAGAGAAAAGTAGAGAGGTAATGAGAGTTGGAGGGAGAGGTAGGGATGGAGAGAGAGAGTAAAGGGAGATATAGAGAAATGGAGAGGAAAGAAGAGACAGATGGAGAGGTAGGGATCGAGAGAGAGATAAGGATTTAGAGAGAGGTGAGAGAGAGAGAGGTAGGTAAGGAGAGGGAGGGGGATATAAAGGGAAGTAGAGAATGGAGGAGAGAGGGAAGAAGAGGTAGGGAGAAAGAGATAGGTGAGATAGAGAGAGAGGAGGGAGGGAGGGAAATTGTGGAGAGAGAGGTGAGATAGAGAGAAAGAAAGTAAAGAGGGGAGGGGGAGAGAGAGAGGTGATAGAGATAAGTAGAGGCATAATGAGGAAGGTAGATAGATTGAGAGAGGGAAAGAGAGAGGGAGAGAAAAAGAGGTATATAGGGGTAGGCTAGACAGAGAGATGTAGAGTGAATTTTGGTGGAAGAGAGAGAGGAGGGAGGGATAGGTAAAGATGGATAGTTGAGATAGATAGGAGAGATCTATATAGGTAGAGAGAGGGAAAAGAGAGATAGAAAGAGGGGGAGGGAGGGAGAGATAGAGAGAGTAGAGAGGGAGGAGAGAGATAGAGAGAGGTGATAGAGAATTAGAGAAATTCCATTCCATTCAAGATCCGGTCCGATCCATTCCATTCCATCCAGGATCCATCCATCCTTCCATCCATCCATCCGTCCATCCATCCATCCTTCCATCCATTCCGTCCATTCCATCCACATCCATCCATCAGATCTCAGTCTTCTGGTCAGATCCGGCCTCCGTCCGTCAGATCCGGTCCATTCCATTTCCGTCCGGGTCCGGTCCATCCTTCCATCCTTCCATCCGTCCATTCCATCCATCCATCCATCCATCCATTCCAGATCCATTCCATTCCATTCCTTCCGGTCCATTTCTTCCTTCAGATCCATTCCTTCCATTCCGTCGATCCGATCCATTTGAATCGATAGATAGAAGGAGAGAGAGATATAGGTCTGAGAGGGCAAAAAGTGAAAGAGGGGGAGGGAGGGAGAGATAGAGAGAGTACAGAGGGAGGAGAGAGATAGAGAGAGAATTAGAGAGGGAAAGAAGGTGGAGATATTGAGAGAGGAGGCAAGGAGGGAGAGAGAAATAGGTATAGAGGAACAACTAGGTAGAGAGAAGTAGATATGAAAGGAGAGATATAGGGAGGTAGGGATGGAGAGAGAGGTGACACAAAAATAGAGAGAGGTCTAGGTAGATAGAGGGAGGAGGAGATAAAGAGAAAAATAGAGGGAAGGAGAGAGGGAGGAAGAGGTATGGATGGAGAGAGAGAGGTGAGAGAGATAAGAGAGAGGAGGGAGGAATAGGTAGGGAGAGAGGGGTGAGATAGAGAGAAAGAGAGTAGAGAGGGAAGGGGAAATAGAGAAGTGAGATAGGTGATAGAGATGTGTGATAGAGCTTAAAATCAGAGAGATAAGGAGGAAGGTGGAGAGATTGAGATGGAAGGAGGGGGGAGAGAGAGAGATGTATAGAGGGATAGGTTAGATAGAGAGAAGTAGAGAGCAAAGGTGGGTGAAAGGAAGAGAGAGGGGAAGAAAGAGAGGTGAGATAAAGAGAAGTAGAAAGGGAAGGAGAGAGAGAGGGAGGGAGGGAAGGAGAGAGCGAGGGAAGCAAAGAGAGAGAAAGAGAGGAGAGGGAGGGAGGGAGGGATAGGTAGGTATAGAGAGTAGAGAGAGATATATAGAGATAAAAGGAGAGGGATGAGAGATAGAAAAATGTAGAGAGGGAAGGAGGGAGGGAGATAGATATTGGAGAGGGAAGGAGAGAGATGGACATGTAGAGACATAGTTCTTGAGCTCAAAGAAGATATTGTTAGATAAAGGGATGGAGATAGTGAGAGAGAGAGGTCTAGAGAATAAGAGATGAAAATGAGTGAGATAGAGAGAGAAAGATGAAATTTGACCTCTTGAGTACTAAAATTTGACCTCCTGATTACTGAAATTTGACATGCTGATTACTGAAATTGGACTAAGTCTGAAATTTTTAAGATCTTCCAAAAACTAGAATTTGCATTATAACTCTTAGAGACCTGAAACCACTCTCAAACATCCTACCTATATATACATGAAATATAACTTAAAGTATAAGAAAGTAAATGTCCATATGTAAATGTCAACTTATACTTAAATGTTTATTTCATGTATATAGTTTCCTTGACAGAGAAAGAGAAAATCTAGTTTTGTGCAAAGCAGGCCATTTGGCGCTCGCCAAAAGGCCTGCTTTAGACGTGTTAATTAATAGGATTTGCTAAATTTTCTCATATTTTTGACCGTGCTCCCCATCTCATTTGCATGTCTTTCAATGCAAGTTTATAAAAAAAACCGTGATAGCGTTAACCTCTATCTTAGCTATCTAAATATATAATTCTTTTTTCATTTTGATTTAGTTAAGGTTTTGATTTATGGCTTCTATTGTAAATGCGTTCATTTTTTGTCAGAAACCAACATGTGCTAGGTTTAGGATAGATTTTTACATGTTCATCGGAACGTGAAACAAATTACGTTTTTTGAAACTAGACTCCATTCTACACATGATGAAAAAAAAATCAATTTTCGATTAGTTTGCAAAAAAATTGGGGGGAAGCATGCTCAAATTTCAACTTTTCAGGATGTGTCCACTTTGAAAATTCATAAAATATTATATATTCATTAAAAAAATAATCCGAAAGGAGGATAAACTACATGGTGTTAGCTAATTTCTCACCGTTGGGATTTTTGAAATTCTAAAAAAAGTTAACCAAAAAGGGGGGAGCCCTCAGGCGCTATGCTATTTTTTTTAAAAAAAACAGGATCTGTTTTGGGCCCCCACCTTTTTGAGACCCTTAATCTTCATTAATTTCAAAAAATAATTGTATCTTAGAAACTAGACTCGGAGCACTTCAACTTTTGTTCTTGCCGCATCTTGAAATTTTGAGCGTAACTATCTTCATTTTCTCGTGCAAATCAGATTTTCCTGATTTCAGAAAAAAAAAAAAAAAAATTAGCATCTTAAGAGCCAAAATTGTGTCACAGATTGGTGCACTTACCCACA
>CM021100.1:56311463-56360893 GCA_007115665.2 Sequoiadendron giganteum | reverse complement strand
TCTCTATGGATTAGGGTTTGGGGTTGAAGAGTTTGAGGGTTAAGCCTCATATCTCCTAATCCTTCTCAGGCCTCCTTACCTCACCCTTTCTTAGGTCTCAGCCCCACCCCTCTCTCTCCTTTGACTCCCTCTCCTTCTCTCAGGAGTGTCTCCCTCCCAGCCTCTCTCTCTTAGGTTTTTCCCTCCCACACCCTCTCCCTCCCCCTCTCTCTCTCACTCCCTCTATCTCTCTCCCACTTTGTGTCTCTCCCTCTCTCTGAAGTCTTTCCTTTTCAGACGAACATATTTGGCACTCGCCAAATGGGTTTTACCTTGAAACGGTAAAAATAAGGGTTGACCCCATGATTCAGGCCCACATTCTCCTATGTTTGTCTGGTTCAACGCTTTATCCGAGTCAAAAATGCCTTTTTTTCTGTAGTTGACTTTATATTGTACCAATCTATGCTTGATCCATCACCTTTTAACCACCAATCTACATGGTAGACAACGTAGAAGAAGATATTTTGAAGTTTCTACATCATTTTACATTATCTGAGGTAATATATTCATTTTAGTAGATTGAAATGTTTGTATTTAGTATATTTGTTTGTTTTTGACAATATAAACTAAATTTCCTTAATGATTTTATTAATCATAACAATTGGACTTAGAATTCAACATTGAATTAGATGGGATTTGCATAAAAAAGTTCAATTTTTTAAATTTGCATAAAAAAGTTCAATTTTTATGAGTTTGAAGAACAAAAAAAATAAAAAACATGACATTTACTTAACATAAATTTACTTATGAATTCTATTTGCATTTCTTATAGTAGTCCATTTCCAGCATGGCTAGTGGAATTCACTGTATTTCATTCTTTTTTCAACTAATATGGAAAACTTTTATTTTCATCTAATTTGGAAAACCTCATTGCCAAAGAAATAGTGAATAATGATAAGATATAGCATCACAAACCCTTCTTTGAATCCATATTCTTCATGACTTTGTTGACAATCAAAAATTTGTTTTTGAGAAAAATAAACACAAGAGTCTCTAGTTTTCATTTAGGTGGCAGCAATTTATACCCTAGGTTTGTGATTCTCATTGATTTGCTATATTGAATGGTTTCCACCCTCTCTGCATCAATTTTTTTGTAAAATGCATTAGTTACTTTTGTTCTACATGTGTGTTTGTGGACATGTAGCATTCAAGGTCATGCCAAGGAAATGACCGAAGCCTCTAACACCAGAAGAACGTGCATTTAAAAATGCAAGGAGAAGAGAATAAAAAAATGTAGCTTGTGAAGCAAAGGAATTGTAGCCCATACAACCACAAATTCCCGTGCAATCTAAGAGAGATATCAAATTGGAAAAACAAAGGGCACGAATGAGGAAAGTTCATGGAAGGACAGGAATGGATACAGAAGTTGGGGGAACATCATCAACCATAGGTGAAGCTCAATGCACATCTCCAGTTGGAGACACATTGACAGCAACATGTGGTTTTCTAGGTACATCGGAAATCACATCTCCAATTGAAGACACACCATAAAAAACATTGCGTTTTGAAAGTACATCAACAAACACATCTCTATTTGAAGGAACTCCATAAACGACATCTCAAGTTGGAGGTAGAACATCGTTTACATGTCAATCTCAAGGTATGTCATCAATTGCACCTCCAATTGAAGGTACACGATCTATCCCTAATGTTGTTGACCTTCCCAATATTGACACAAATTTACATTTGAGAACTCCTCCTAGAGTTTTGCATAGAAAACCTACATTTTTTATTGATATGATTCCAATGTTTTGAAATGGATGACTAATAAGATTCCAAAATGTACATGTCAAAGATATGCAGAAAGGATATGGAGTTTGTTTTTTGCGAAGCTAAGTGAGGGTGGAAGATGCCAACTATTTGTTGAAATGATGAGGCAACTCAAATTTAGGCCCACCATGAAGGCTCTTGGGCTAAGAGGTTTGAATGACTCAAGTGAAAATTCCATTGTAAAGAACTTGATGAGTGCATACGAGAGCGTGGGTTCCACCTCACGCAAGAAGGATAGTTGTGCCACACGACATGTGATGACAACAACACTATTAAGCAGTCAAACAAGGAACAAGGTGAACCTTACAAAGGCAAGTAAGTCTTTGAAAATAAGTAGATCATCTCTAATGAGAGCCAAAGGAAGGTGTGAAAGAGTGGAGGATCCAAATAGCAATGAGTTATGGGCATTTTCGGGTAGAGTGCCACGGAAAGACACAAGAATTGCTCAAGGCTTGAGATCTTTAATTGTGAATTATTGGAAGGATAAAACAAGGACATCTCCTAATCAAAGAGATGTTGTAAGAAGGAGAATTGGTAGTATAAACCGTGAGCCACATCCAATGCATTATTTGGATACCACTCAAACCCAATTTTTTGCTGATTTTGTACAAAAGTTTCCTGAAATTAAACTATGTCACGGGTATTTTGAAATGCTAAAGCCTTTTTATGTCAAAATAAATCACACACGCACTACTTGTTGTTGTAGGGTTCATATTTATTTTTCTAACCATTATGATGTTTATCGACGTATATGTGTAGATATGCATACTAACAATGTTTTGCAAGAATGTAACATAATGTCTCCACCTAAATCGTTAAGTAAATTTTTGTCTTCCATTTTATGTGAAAGAGAGGATAGTCAAATTTTTTACAAAAAATCATGTTTGGATGGCACATGTGATCATTGTGGTGGCATGCAACATTTGTCGATTTTCCAACACATGGCTAGTACACACACAATTGGAGACAAAATTGTGGAATTTGGCAAATATACGACAATGGCATACCTTTAAAAGATGGGAAAGAAGCAAAGAAATGTGAATTGGTCAGTGATAAGATTCCAGTGTATCAGTGTATGGGAATTTTTTGTGATCGGGTGGTTTATGATTATGCAATGCATACACATAGAGCACAATGGTTGGACTCACAGTTCAAGTTATGCAAGGACACATTTTCACTTCATCATATTGTTTCAGTTGTCGACTTCATTGAGAACTACACACTACAACCACAGAATGAGGTGCAATCACAGTACTACAACTTTGTGCAGGTTGCTATATTTGTACATATAGCATTCATTCATGCAAATGATAGTACAGAGGAAAATAGGAAAGTATTGAGGGAGTATCACTTTTACATCAGTGATGATCACACATATTCTACAGAATTTTTTTCAAGGTTGCTTTCATATGTTCTATGCCGATCTGGCTAGCAAGGGCATATCATTTAGTCAGCATATCATATGGTCAAATAATTGTACATCACAATTCAAGAACGCCACAATGTTTTACTGGTTGAGCAGGATGAATAGGATTAGTGGTGTTCAACATATGTGGAACTTCTCAGAGGTCGAGCATGGAAAGGGGGAGCATGATGGAGCAAGTGCATGTATCAAAAGAGCCCTAGCATGAGAAGAGTTAAAGTACACAAACAGTGTAAAGTTGACAGATGCAAGATCAATTATCCAGTGGTGCAATGGTTCAATGGGTCCAGGTAGTGAAGGCAATTCTTCAGTTCGTAGATTTTTTCATTTAGTAGATGATACTAACATTGCAAAATATGAGGATTGTTTTACACTAACAGGATCGAGCGAGCTACACTCTTTTAGAAGTTCCAATGCAGGTACATGGACTATCCATACAAGGAAGATGGCATGCTTTTTCTATGCATGTACACTTCAATCATGGAATGATTGCGAGTCAACAGAGTGGGTTGATGAATGGTCTGTAAGAAGTCTAACCCCACTTGACACTTATCAGCTCCCGACGGCTCTACAAATCATGGAGATGCAATCATCCATTGACTTTGATCATGTATTGGACCTACTAGAACCAGGTAATATATCTTACTTACAAGTTTTATTATGTTTCTCACTAAATAAATCTAACAAGATGAACATATCAATGCAGGGCACGTTTATGCGATGATTGCAGATGAAGACAATGAAGAGGGTACAGATTATTACCTGTGTCGTTGTATCAAGGCCAAAAAGAAATTGGAGTCCCCAGTTATAGACGAAGAAAATATAGAATATCCTACAGGTTCGGTGGTTGTTACTGGAACATGGCTTCGAAGGTATCCAGTTAAGAATGTTGCAATTTGGTTGTTTGAGGACTTCGAAATGCATCAAAAAATTCTTCACTATTCGAACCTTGTCGTCGCCACCAACGTTCATTTGATCAAATATAAGGGTAAACCTGTGAACAAGAACTTGTGGAAAGTGCGTGAGTCTGACCACGAGGCAATACTCGACACAATAAAGACTAGAGCAGACCCAGATGGTTCTCTGGATTGATTTGTAGGTATGCACATTGAATTTTTAAAGCCATGTTATTGATCACTCTTTTGGAACAACACCTTGCAATAAGGATTTTTCACGATTACTATTTGATGTCATATGCATTTACGACTGTCATTGATCCTTTTCTGATTGTGACTGTAGGTAATACTGAAGTTTGTCAATTTATATAAGAAAAGAACAACATCGATTGCTGGTGCAAGTGTTAAGTGGTATGAGAAACATCGATTGCTGGTGCATTTTTTGGTTGTCAATCTTCTCTTTCTTTTCCATCTCCTAGATTTATCGGATTCTTATATGCTACATGTTTTATGTTAAGCCTCTCAGTGATATATTTGAAATTTATACGTAGGTTCATCGAGAGATGATAAAGTAGTGAAGGGGCACATCACCATTGTAGGACCTTCAATCGACCTCCTTATCTAGCATGCATGAAGGTGATAGTAGGTCTCGTCAGCTGTATGACTGACATTATTTAGTTATTGCTCTTTTAATGATTTTTATGTGAGTGACCCTTCACAGTTCCCTTGTGTTCATACATTCATGATGCTTGTCTTAATGAATAACCTTCCTTTAAATCTATTGTCCTTTGATGAAGTGACAAGGTAGGGGCAGCGTATGCCTCGGAGAAATCGATGCAACCTAGGTCATCTCTAACATACCTTAGGGTGCAAAGTACAAAAGGGAAACGATATTTGACAGGGTATTAATCGTAAACCATGGTGATTACGAAATATTTTTCTAAACCTATGAGATCACGTTGGACCCCTCTACAATAACCTCTCTCAGTTATTGCTATCTCAGAGGCATTTTCCTGTGGTGGCGAATTTTCACTCAGGGAAAGAGTTGTCAAATGCAAGTAGTTGAAAGTTGCAAAGTGATGCAACTTTCGTTTTGCAGCTTGTGTGGCCAAAAAAAATATTCCAATGCATTTAGGTCAGTACGTTTACGGTAGGCATGGTCCTCTTTCACACCTAAACACGCGGAATCACTCCGAGCTACGTTCAACCGGATCGATCCCTTAAGGGTCCAAAGTGAAAAATGGCTATGAAATTCAGCATGCTATTACTTGGATACCGTGATGCTTAGAAACTTCTCATTTGATCCTACAAGATCATGTTGGGCCCATCTACAATAACCTCTCTCAGTTTTTGCTATCTCGGAGGCATTTTCCTGTGCTGGTGAATTTTCACTCGTGGATAAAGTTGTCAAATGCAAGTAGTTGAAAGTTGCAAAGTGGTGCAACTTTTGTTCTACAACTTGTGTGACCAAACGGACTGTTCCAACACATCCAGGTGGGTATGTTTACGCTAGGCACAATTCTCTTTTGCACCCAAACACGCAGAATCGCTCCGAGCTACGTTCAACTGGATCGATCCCTTAAGGGTTCAAAGTGCAAAATGGCTGTGAACTTCAGCATGTTATTACTCGAACACCGTGATGCTTAGAAACTTCTTGCCTGATCCTATGGGATCATGTTGGGCCCCTCTACAATAACCTTTCTCAGTTTTCTCTATCTCAGAGGATTTTTCCTATGGTGGCGAATTTTCACTCGAGGAAAAAGTTGTTAAATGCAAGTAGTTGAAAGTTGCAAAGTGGTGCAACTTTCATTGTGCAACTCGTGTGACCAAACAAACTATTCCAATGCAGCCGGGTGGGTGCGTTTACGCTATTTATGGTCCTCTTTCACACCTAAACACGCGGAATCACTTTGAGCTATGTTCAACCGGATCGATCCCTTAAGGGTCCAAAGTGCAAAATGGCTGCAAATTTCAACATGCTATTACTCGGACACCATGACACTTAGAAAATTATTGTCTGATCCTACAAGATCATGTTGGGCCCATCTACAATAACCTCTCTTGGTTTTCTCTATCTCGGAGGCATTTTCCTGTGCTGGCGAATTTTCACTCAGGGAAAAAGTTGTCAAATGCAAGTAGTTGAAAGTTGCAAAGTGGTGCAACTTTCGTTCTGCAGATCGTGTGACCAAACAGACTATTCCAATGCATCTGGGTGGGTACGTTTATACTAGGCACGGTCCTCTTTTGCACCCAAACATGTAGAATCGCTTTGAGCTACGTTCAACCGGATCGATCCCTTAAGGGTCCAAAGTGCAAAATGGCTACGAACTTCAGCATGCTATTACTTGGACACCATGATGCTTAGAAAATTATTGTCTAATCCTATGGGATCATGTTGGGCCCCTCTACAATAACCTTACTCATTTTTCACTATCTCGGAGGCTTTTTCCTATGGTGGTGAATTTTCACTCGAGGAAAAAGTTGTCAAATGCAAGTAGTTGAAAGTTGCAAAGTGGTGCAACTTTCATTCTGTAGCTCGTGTGACCAAACAAACTATTCCAACACATCCGGGTGGGTACATTTATGCTAGGCATGGTCCTCTTTCACACCTAAACACGCGGAATCACTCCAAGCTATGTTCAACCGGATCGATCCCTTAAGGGTCCAAAGTGCAAAATGGCTGTGAAATTCAACATGCTATTACTCAAACACCGTGATGCTTAGAAACTTCTCGCCTGATCTTACAAGATCATGTTGGGCCCATCTACAATAACCTCTCTCACTTTTCTCTATCTCGAAGGCATTTTCCTGTGCTGGCGAATTTTCACTCGGGGAAAAAGTTGTCAAATGCAAGTAGTTGAAAGTTGCAAAGTGGTACAACTTTCGTTTTGCAGCTCGTGTGACCAAATGGACTATTCCAACGCATCCGAATAGGTATTTTTACGCTAGGCATGGTCCTCTTTTGCACCTAAACACATGGAATCGCTCTGAGCTACGTTCAACCGGATCGATCCCTTAAGGGTCCAAAGTGGAAAATGGCTGCGAACTTCAACATGCTATTACTCAGACATCGTGATGCTTAGAAACTTCTTATTTGATCCTATGGGATCACGTTGGGCCCCTCTACAATAACCTTTCTCGATTTTCGCTATCTCAGAGGCTTTTTCCTATGGTGGTGAATTTTCACTCGAGGAGAAAGTTGTCAAATGCAAGTAGTTGAGGCATATTATCAAACAATTCACTACCTTGTCTATGGCTTGTCATGGCATTCCATCACCATGAGACCACTTTTCTTTGAGGCATTTTTTCAAAAATTTCAATGGCTTGTCTATGCTATTGCTTACTATTATGCTTTCATAGATTTTTTCCAAGCATCCATAGCTTGTTTGAAAGCATCTGTTTTAGGCTTTTAGCCATAGCAAGAAGGCAATGAACTATTTGATAAAATGCTTTGGTAGACATATATGAAAAATTTCATAGCATAGACAAGGGAATGAACTATTTGAAAAAATGCCTCAAAGAAATGTGGTCTCATGGAATGCCATGACAAGCTAAAGCAATTGGCAGCTACTCCTAGTTATTAGTTATGCAATGTGAAGTAATTGCATAATTGCTTAGGTTGACTTTATCAAAAGCTATATTGTAATTGAAATTTTGTCATCTATCAGCATCTAGTTATTCGTTATGCAATGTGAAGTGATGCTTTGAGTTTGAAAGATGTGCAATGCATGAATATAAACTACAAAAATCTATTTTCTACATTTCATTAGTGAAACTTTTTATTTTATTTTCTCTTTATATCTCTATGCTATGGAAATGCCTTTCGATTTCAAAAAAGATAGTTTTTATCTCTTGTTATACAATTTTTTACCTTTTTTTATCTCTTGTTATAAAAAGGAGCAGATATACAATGTTAAAGAAGAGTGAAAGCACAACTAAATTTATCATTTCAAAGCAATTTTTTTGATGCATTTTTTCAAACAGTTCACTGCCTTCTCTATGCTATTGCTTACTATTATGCTTTTGATATATTTTTTCGAAGCATCCATAGCTTGTTCAAAATCACTTGTTTTAGGCTTTTAGCCATAGCAACAAGGCAGTGAACTGTTTGAGAAGATGCTTTGGTAGACATGTATGAAAAATGTGGTAACATAGACAAGGTAGGGAACTATTTGAAAAAATATCTCAAAGAAATTTGGTCTCATAGAATGCCATGATAAGAAAATGCAATTGGCAGCTGCTCCTAGTTATTAGTTATGCAATGTGAAGAAATTGCATAACTGCTTAGGTTGACTTTGTTCAAACTATATTGTAATTAAATTTTCGGCATCTATCAGCATCTACTTATTAGTTATGCAAAGTGAAGTAATGCTTTGACTTTGAAAGATGTGCAATGCAATGTAATCAATGACATGAATATAAACTACAAAAGTCCATTTTTTATAATTCATTAGTTAAAATATTTATTGTATTTTCTCTCTATATTTCTATATGCTATGTAAATACCTTGCAATTGTATTTAAAAGGCTTAATAGGTCAGTTAGGTGGTATTTGCAAAATCAAGTTGTGAATGAATTGTAATTAAGAGCAAAATTGGTAAATTGCCATCTTAGAAGTCTAACAAAGGGTGGTTATGGTGGTTGATCGACTCAAGGGGTAGTTGGAAGGTGGTATCAAGATATATTGCTGTAATACCCTGAGTTGAGGGTTGATTTTGTTCAGTTTCTAATAAGAAAATATACTTGAAAACACTGATCACTGGTTTTCTTTGTTTTCCTGAATTTTCTTTGCCTTGCACAGGCCCATACAAGTCTATCATGACTTGAGGCTTTGGATACTTGATTGCATATGTGTTTACTCTCTTTGCATCTGTTCTGAAGGTTTAAATCCACCATTGGTGTGTGTGGGATCAGCAAACTTGGTTACTGCTCTATTTTCTATGTTAGGGGTTTTGAGGGCAACACCATGACACATTAGCCAATCCACATACTGTTTTGACCCTGTTGCTTGGTGGATTGGCCTGTACCATGATTAGTTTTGTGTATGAGTGCTTTGGAGGCTGAGAGAATGAATAAACTCAATGGGGTGTGAAGTTCTAATGTTGTTCAGGGGTGTTTCCACCATGAAAGTAAGGAACTCAAGTACTGAATCTAAGAAATACTGAAAGGAATGGGATTGTGAGTGTCCTTTAAGTTAGGGCAGAGGTATTGTGGGGTGTTTGGACCTTTGGAAGGATTGGGGGAGGTCTGGAGTTATGAGTTTCTTTAAAACCCTTGTTTTTGTGAAGGTTTAGGACGATTTGTGAGTAGAGGAATAGAACAAGTTCTTGGGGCTCTTAAAATGGGAGAATCCTGAGTTTGGTGAGCATCCCTAAGACTGTTTCAAGTTTCCTTGGTTTGGAGGTGAGTTTGTGAGGGGGTTCCTTGGGAAATTAGGCCTAATTGTGAAGCCTAGAGCGAGGGAGGTGTATTGAAAGTTCATGTTGGTCCAAAAGAGTTACTATTGGTTTTGGCAAATGTTGTGTAACCCTGAAAAGGGTATCTTAATCCACCTTTAAATGGTCAGGTGTTTTGGAAAGGTTGGGAGAAATTAGGCTTGGACCAGGTTTTGAGTTTGGTGTAGGAGCACCTACACCACAACATCAATTTTTTTTTATTTGAATACATCAATAGGGAAATTTTAGTGTCTTTAGGTTTATTTTGTCTAATAAGCTTTGAGAGATCAAGCATAATGCAAATAAAGGGTGTTTTGTGTCTTAGAAGTCAATTAGAAATCATATAAGTTGTAAAATGCTGACAAAGCAACTTTAACACAAACAAATGTAATTAAGGGACCAACTAATCCCAAGGTTGGTTATGGGTGTTGGGGAGAAGATGGTTGTTGTAAAATTATTTAAAAATACTTACCAAGGCTCGAATGAGAGAGTGGAAGAAGTTTTGTAACAATTTTACACAATAAACACCACAGTTTTGAGCAATTTTCTAGAAAAATAATGTTTTCTTGATCTTTTTGAGTGTTGTACGGGCACATACAGGTTCTTCATGGTCTAATAATTTCAGAGGATGTGTCTATATGTTTTCTAATTCATTTATTTTTTGTTTGGTGTCTTAACTCTTTGTTTGTAGAGAGAACCAACACAAACAGTGATTGTGCCAATGTTGTTGAATCAAGGGTTTGAGGGGAAATTTGTGATGTAACAATCAATCCACCTATTGTTTGCTACTGTGTCTCAATGGATTGATTGAAAACATGTTATAATAAGTGTTTCAACTCATTTTGGAATAAGGAGTCATAATTATGTGGTGTTTTTGTGACTGTTCTAAGACTGAACAAGGGTTTTCCAACATGGAAGTGAGGAACCAAAAAGAGGTTTTTAAGAATTAATGCCTGTAAGGGTTATGTGAGGGTCTGATGAGTCTGTGCAGAAGTATTTTGAGGTGTTTGGGAATTTGGAAGTGTTGAGAGAGGTTTGGAGTTGTATGTTTCTTTAAAACCCTTGATTTTGTGAAGGTTTAGGAGGGTTTCTTGGGTTTTGTGAGTTAGAGGCTCTGTAGAGACAAACTAATGACAAAATTTGAGGTTTGGCACCATGACCTAAGACTTTCCAAGGTGTTTGGATAGATTCCTAAAGTTGGAAGGGTGGTCCCTTTGGAAAAAAAGGGCTAATTGTGAAGCCAAAATTGAAGTAGGTGTGTTGAAATTCTATGTCGGTCCAAAAGAGAGACCATTGATTCTTTGGTATGTTGTGTAGCCCTGAAAAGGGTATATCAATCCATCTTGTAATTGTCTAGTTTTTTGTAAAGGTTGGGAGAAATCTGACTAAAACTGAGTTTTGAGTACTACAAGAATAACCAGTCACAAATGTGAGTTTTGGAAACCTTGATGAATCTGACTTAGGGATTGTTGTCAATTGATTCAATTGTCATTGTATGAATGCTGATGGTCTTTGTAGGGCCTTGGTGGAGTCTTGTTGTTCATTTGCAAGGTTGAAGAGTTGAGACCCTTGAGGGTGGGTTGATGCCTATTAGGCTGAATCATTTTGAAGAAGAGTTCTTGATTGAGAATTGGCATTTCCATTGTTGTGAGTCTTCTCCACCTTAGCTCTGCATTAGAGTGCTACAAGGGTGGATTTTTGGGTAAGGTGTTGAATGAAGAGTTTGGTTTGATGGGGCTTTGAGGTTGTGTAGATTGCTCAAAATAGGTTGCATTAATCTTGTTAGGAGCCCCTTGAAGGCAGGTTGTCAGACTGATTTGGTTTGAGCCTCCTTGCCTCTGCATCGGTGAGGCACAAGTAATTGAAGCATTCCAAAGGATAGAAACCACCACGAATGGAGCTTACTTATACAGTATGCTTTAGATGGGGCTTATTGAGCATTCAACAATAATTAATTAAGCATTAGATGTAAACAAAATCCATGCCTACAACATTCAAGCATACAACTTACACGATACGCATGATAACATCATTCAAGAATGGCAGTAGCAAAATAAGAGTTTCTTTAATCAAAAATCCAAAAGGCTATACAATGATATATATTGATTAAAGTATATAAATATATCCAAAAAAACCATATAGGCTTAGTACAAAGGAGCCATTTGGACATAAAATATCACATATATATATCAATAGTACAAAACATATGTTCCAAAATGCCACATAGGCATACAACAAACAACACTAATACATAGTCATTTCCCTCTAGGGGAAGGAAATAGATCCCATGCTGCCTTCGAAATTCGGCTGGATGGAGTGACTATTGCTTGTCTTGTCTTTCGAACATGCCTGCTACTCCTCCTCTCTTCACTCTGGACCTTCAACTGATAGATTAAAAGTAAAGATGTTAAAAACATAGAAATTGAATTATGGAATGGCATATAACAAAATATAATCACTTACCACATACATATAGTCATCATGCACATTTAAAGCATCACCATGTCCACGATCTGGAGTGACAACCACCTGTAGCAACCATGAAGATAGAAATTAAATTACATAAAATTATCATGAAAATTTTCTATAATAGACCATAAAAGAGAAAATATAATGTCAAATCGACTAATCTATTCCATACCTCTCTCAATGGATCAAAACTGGCTATTGCTGCAGCAACTCCATGGTCCATCGTGCCACCAACATCACCAAGGCTATCTCTTGTCAACAGCTGCAAATGAAACAATATCTTAGGTATCATGTTGATATAGGAGAACATAATGTGACACGATCAAGGAATACTTGAATGCAATGTTTGTGTTTCTCATCAATTTTTTAGATTTGTATATACGCAAAATTATGAAAACTAGCTAACATAGATTTACAACCCTATTAATGAATAAAGGCTACCTGAGTGTACGTTGTTTGAGGATATGAATCACGAGGTGTGGAGGAAGAAGGTGCACCAAGAAACTGTTTGAAATCCGAAGCATGTTATGAGACAAACATTCAAATATAACATTCAACTGTTCAAATGCAATAATAATATCTTTAAAACTAGTTGCATACCTATGGACTCATTGTTGAGAATGTATAAGGGTCTGTAGGAATAGAGCATCCCTCATGAACAGTGCAACCCTGAAATTTCATCATATCAAAATTCTACTAATTTAGTTATTCTTAAATTTCAAAATATATTTTAATAAACAACATTAAAATAACTTGCTAAATTTTACATGAGTGTCAATGTCGAATGTATCATTCAGAATATCATATGTGAAAGCCATTGCCTCTGCAACTGATGTAGGATGTGTAGTTGCATCACGAGCATCTTGATAATCGTACTTGCAAACAACACCACAAGCGCCACAATGGTGGGGTGGAGCTCGGGGCCTACACGTCTCCTCCACACCAGGATCTACTAGAGGACTCACACACTGCAAAATGGTATGGGTGAGTGAGCCAATCGACTTCATCGTGTCCACCTCTACACTGTCCTTAACAATGGAAGGAACAATGACATACTCCACCATGGGTCCGCCCAAGGCTCTCGGTGCCAACTGTGGATTACGTCGTGCAATAGGTCTATCATGTGTGGAGCCCCCACCTCTACCCTGAAAGTCTAAGATGTCAAAATAATTTGGCATTTCATTAAGGACAAAATCACAATAGAGTTTCCTCAAAAAGTATTGCGGCACCTCATGGTTATTGCATGGAGGTTGGTCAAATACCATCCACCACTGCTCCCAAAATTTGTTTCTAATTAAATCATGGTGGCACCAATGGATGGGGAACCTCTTGCATGCATGGGACAAAGGTTCATTGGCTTTTGGGTCTTTAAATAGGGCACACAACTCAACTTTGCTCATTTTTAGTTTTTTGACATCTGCATATGACAAACCATTAGCATAAAATTGCCTCATCTCATCTCTCTTAGTTGACCAAAAATTCATTTGCTCGCTGATTTCTCCTACATGAGTTAAAATTGACTTCAATGATTCAGAAATCCCTCTCCTATAAGGGTGGGTTTCGGCATGCTCGGTTAATCTTGCAATTAATTGTTGAATGTCTCTTTTATTGTTTTCAATTTGATTTTCAATATTTTCTTGTGTTCCTTGAGGATGCCTATCAATTGATGGAGGGGTTTCAGGTTGTTCTTGTATAGGAGGCTCTTGATGAGGGGGTGATTTTTATTTCTCAATGTTTTGAGGTGGAGATTCATTCCCTGAGAATTAGAACAAAGTTTTATTATAAAAATCTATTTAAAGTTGCATTCCAAATCAAATTTGAAATAAATAAAATAAAAATGCACACCTCTTTGCAATCTTCGACCTCTCCGACGTGTTGGTGGCATTCTCGTGGAAAATGGAAAGCTAAGGATGCAAAGAATGGAGGAGATTTGGCGAGCACGATTTGCAGACCTGAAATCTTCCTTCTCAAGCCGTGGGTTGAAGACAAAATGAGGGTTCCAAACCCGAATTTTGCATTTTATGTCTAGAAAGCCATTTGGCATGCGCCAAATGGATTTCTAGTCATTTGGCATGCGCCAAAGGCCTTATTTTGAGGTTTTTTTGATCATTTTTTCAATTTGGCACCTAAATTGTGTCATAGATTGGTGCACTTACCCTTGTTCTTCAAAAATCTAGGAAATTATTTACCCCTACTTGGCGGTGTCATAAATTTTGACTCGGTGCTCAGAATTCAAAACCGTTTGCATCGTTGGAAAGGTCTTCTAGAGATCTAGTTCAATTCCTAAAATACAAGTGCCTTTGGTAGTCGAATTTTATGGACCAACGCAAGTTATGAACCTTATTTCTGCTCTGAAGACCTTCGAAAATGCAAATTACTAGAACATAGAAAATACCAAAAAAATCATAATGAATTTAATATCTTCTTTTATTAGTTTTGCATCTAATTTTATTCAAAATGTTAATGAAATTCCATTTCATGCATGTGATAGTGACTTGGCTTTGCCCATGTCACTCGATGCCTTTGATCCTTCTCATGAGAGTCCTCCTTCGGAGGATATCTTGTTGCAAGAAGATGAAATCATTGATACCTTTCTAAATGTTACTCTATCTTCTATTCATTCCAATGCACTCTCTTCTAAAGACATTGCATTTGTGGATGATGAATTCCTTGTCTATTCTAATGCACTCTCCCCTAGAGAAGATGTATTAGAGAATCTTGAATCTCCTTCCACATTTGATCCTATTTGGATCGGTGTTGAGAATATGTCTTCGAATAATTATTCTACTAGTTGTGATGATTCTGTAAATGTAATATGTCTCTGTTGCGCCTCAAAGGCCTAAGAGACCGGTCATTTACGTGACTCCAGCTAGTCCTTCTAAAAGGGTTTGTTCTATTGATTGTGTTCCATTTGATAGTGACTCTTCTAATATTTTTGAGGCTCCCTCTTGTAGAGTGGTAGCCCGTACCTATGATACTAGAATGAATAAACAACTAAGCCTTCTTCAGGTGCTTGAACCTACGACTAAAGCACCTAGTGATTACGATCTTGTTGAGAAAATCCAAGTTACTCTAGCTAAGATCTCACTATGGGACTTGCTTCAGTCTACTCCGATTTATCAAGGTATTCTTCAGGAAGTCTTGCAAAAGATCCTCTTGCCTTCTTCCACTAGGTCGGCAGATGTTGATGTGTTGTTAGCATATATTCATGCGGATTCACCGAATATCACGTTCTATCCACAAGAACTCCCACCTTCAGAGGTACAGAAGCAAGAAGATCCTCTAATGATTATAGTCAACATTAATAAGATCAGTACTAGATGTACTCTCATTGACGTCGATTCGACGCTTAATGTATGTAGCATTGATCTATTGCCTAAGATTAATATTGACCCATCTTCTATTAATGCTCCTTATGTTGAAATTCGTGGGTTCAATAATGTTGGTCGACAAGCCTTAGGCATGATAGTATTGCCTTTGAGGTTGGCACCCATTACCATACCTACCCTTGTACATGTTATGTCAGAGAAGTTATCGTATAACCTCCTTCTTGGTAGACCATGGATTCATGCTATGACTGCAGTCTCGTCTACCTTGCATAAATCTATTAAGTTCATTTGTAATAATCGAGTAGTCATAGTTAAGGTTGACCTTGATGCTAAGCACTTATGTGAGATGGCAGTTGTTGGTCAAGCTTCAGTTGTGCCTACTCTTATTCCTTCAGTGTCTTCTAATGCCTCGATGTTTACTCCAACAATATCTACTACAAAGGATGATATTGAGGTAGATGTCCCTGAAGAAGATCCTTCTGAAGCGAGAAATACATTTTGTTCCTTCTAATTCTTCTCAAAGGAAAGCACGCCTTGGTGATGATTGGGGTCCTTCATACTTTACAGATTCCTTCATTCAAGAATATAAAGTTGACCTGATCCATTTAGACCCTTCGATAACATCATTCACACCCATTACCAAAGATGACTAGTCTTTTGCATCGCGGGATAATGTGAATGTGAATTGTAATGTTCTGAGTATTGATCCTCCTTTTGAGGAAGACGATTATGCTTCCCCTAAAGAGGATAATGTTGACAGTCCTATCAAGAAAGATGATGATGATCCTATAGAAGAGTATGTTCCCCCTTGCTGGAATAATGCTCTCTATGAGGATCCACCTTCTTCTCGTCATTTGCAAACACATCATGGCCCCGACTTTAGGCTCATCTCTAAGTATGGCTATCAGCGTAAAGGTTGTGGGTGTAATGAACAAAGCATTCAGGTCCTTGTAGAATTTTCACCTCACAAGCGTAATCTAGGGCTTGGTTGCTCGAATAAACCATCTGAGCAGAAACCACGGTTGAATGTTGACATGATGTCCACTCAACTTTGTTCTCGCAGATTGGTCCATCCTCCTCTGTCTTCTGCCTTCATATCTTCTTCTTGTGGGAAGTCAAACTTCTCTCCACAAGAGAAAGGATTTCTTTCTACTCCTCATCCTTTATTTGAGCAAGAGCGTATTTTTTTGCGGCTTCTTAAAGCGTGCTTAATTAATCTTCCTCCTCCTACATGCAAGAAATTTCATAAGAATGATAACGAAAAACATTATTTTTGTGCATACCATCAAATGCCTAGCCATTCCACTAGCAAATGTAAGGCCTTGAAGGATAAAATACAACAACTTTGTGATTCAAGTGCCATCGCTCATTCGATTTATTGATGAACATGTCTCTTCTTTCAAATAAAAAGTGATATCGAGGTCTACCTCTATCTTGTCCTAACTATCTTGTGTGGTTCTCCTCCCCTTTATGCTGGGGGTAGTGATAAATCATTTTGGAGATGTGTGTCCTTCTTAAGGACCCCTCTCTCTCCTCTATGTATTTCAACTTGAGCATCCCTTGAGTGGACCCCTTATTCCTTTTGAAGGGTTCCCAAGGGACCCCTTTGAAAGCTATTCTCCTTCAAATCACATCTTTACATCTAGCTTGGGGGCAGCTCATCTAGACCTATCTTTATGTCTAGCTTGGGGGAAGCCTGACTAGAATTCACTTTTCAAATAGTGCATCCCTTGAGTGGACCCTCCTTCCTTTTGAAGGGTTCCTGATGACCCCTTTGAAAGTATTGCAACTTAGCGATGGTCTGCATGACTGTCCATTCACTGGCCCGCACAACCGCTTCCTGACATGTTCTATCTACTGGTAAACATGTCGCCATCTCTGACTCTGTGGAGTACCCTTTGCTCGATCTCCTTCATGTGAGATTTCTTGGAGGATACCTTCCTTGCAGGTTTGCGGGTCTGTAAGGCACTTTCTTGGTTTCCTTCATGTGAGAGTTCTTGGAGGATACCTTCCTTGTAGGTCTACGGGTCTGTAAGGCACTTTCTTGGTTTCCTTCATGTGAGAGTTCTTGGAGGATACCTTCCTTGTAGGTCTGTGAGTCTATAAGGTGCTTTCTTGGTTTCCTTAATGTGAGAGTTCTTGGAGGATACCTTCCTTGTAGGTCTATTGGTTTGTAAGGTGCTTTCTTAGTTTCCTTCATGTGAGAGTTCTTGGAGAATACCTTCCTTGTAGGTTTGTGGGTCTGTAAGGTGCTTTCTTTCTTTAGATTCATAGTTTTGTGGAGTTATGAAGTCCTTTTCCTCTCCTACACTTCCAAGTTCGCCAGACCATGCTTTGCTTCCCTGTCAGTTCAGGTATACATCTCTTACTCTATTACTTCTTTACTACTCTACTTTACCAAAGCACTCATCAGTACTCGTGCTCGCTAAAGTGGGGACAAAATGTATCAACATGAATTTGCACCCCTAACGCAAATTCAATTTTGACCCTTAACACTTTAGAAAACCAACTTCAGTGGATTAATTCCACCTAAGCTCATTGTCCTCGTTCCACTTGGCACCTATTTTGAGCATCGGTAGAGGCATTCCTATTTAGGATGCCCGCGTGGTGCATAGACGTCTACATGATGCGCTAATGTCCCTAACAAATTCTCACATCTGGAGCCTATAGAGGCATTACCATTCCCATTGGGAGTCGATTTGTAACACTCTCTTCGGCTGACTGACTCGAATATGGCTATTTTCTTCCCTCTTTCCTTCATATTCACTATTCCTACTTCCATTTTTGGCAGCTCTTGGATCTCTTGATCCTTCATAGACTCTGAGTAGTCTCCTTAGCTTTCCACAATCTCTTCACAAGCTCCAAGCAGCTTCTTCACTATCTCCATCACTCTCAAGCAACACTTTACACTCCATAGCAACAAAATCAACACTCCACCACTTCAATAGAGCAAGTTTGGAACAAAACACCACGACAGTAGAGGCTTGAGTTCCTCTCATTTTTTCCCCCACTAGCCTTGAGCGCTCTTAGTTGAGGTGGTAAGCTTTCACTCCTCTCCTCTATTACTTGGCTGAGTAGCATGACACCATTTTGTAGTGCTTTAGTACTCTTTACTTCATTTCATACTTTTCTATCTATGTGGTTGTCCATGGAGGTGGGAACACCAAAATGAGGGTTTGACTGAGGCAAACCCCTATACAGCCCCAACACTCTCTCTCTCTCTCTCTCTTATGTGTAGGCATTGAAGACATTCATGAGCTGGAGGCTTCATCATTCACACATTTGCAAGCATTCCCTTTCCTTTCTTCTCCTTGTCTTTATCATTTCCATTTCAGTCCATTTCAGCTTTATCACTTTCTACAAGTTCTTAGTAATCGGATTGTTGGTAGTCACTTAGTTGTTTTTTGAGATAAACATTCTTTCTGGCCCGTAAGAGACACCAACGTGCCTTGAGGATGCCAACGTGTTGCACTGTCATTCATATTTTGCGCTGACATCCTTTGGCCGAGAGCTTGTCAGTTTGTCCAGAGAATCTCTGTGACCTGCTCTTTCCGATTCTATAACTTTCGTCGTTGTCCTTTGAGGTAGTTTAGGGAAGTTCACCCCATGAAGATCTCTGATTGAAGAGAACTCATGAGTAGTGAATCCCCCTTCTCTCACAAAACCAAAATTTGTACTTGCTAAAAATAGGTAGGCATGACCTATCATCACTCTTGTGAATCTGCTCCTTACACAATTCAACTCTGCATGACCCCAAAACCCTTAGGTCGACACCGCATAGAAAAATCGGTGAAGAAACAACTGAATGAACAAACTATTCATCCACAACTCGGCACACAGACCACCAAATCACTTGAAACTTGGAGTCCATACACTTCTGACATCCTCAAACACTTCCTCAAAACCGCACAACATAATAATCATCTATGGTGGAATGAAAAGCATTCCAATATACACTTTGTACCTATAAATTCTCCATTACTAAGCCCGATACACTGTCATCAATATCTTCAATTGTGAAAGACATACAACCCTAAAACTCTAGATATAGAATGCTTCAACACGTACCATTATTACTTGTAAAACCACATGACAAGATGATGCACTACAAAGCAATGTGAACCACAAAATGTTTGCTCTACTATACTGAAAATGCACTGGGACTTAGTTGATTTCCTCAAACACACTTGGTCTTCTTTCGAACTACCTACATACTGATATACCATCACTTCTACAATGGGTTTCCATCAATGACAACACCATAAACCATCATGTTCATGTTGCCAACAAGTTCCCCCTTTTTCATTGATGGCAACACACTTCTCCAAAATATTATCCCCCTTTGACACCAAGGGAAAAGAGTACCAAAAATATACTTCTCTTCTTTACTCCCCCTTACTGATATATTTACATTATAATAGCTCCCCCTATCTGCTTTACTCCCTATTTCTATATTATACATCACCAAAAAGGCAAAACTATTCTACTAACTCTGCATATGTACATTGAAATCATAAAATTGTATGTACAAAGAAAAAATATACACCTTAACTAGATGAGGGAAATTACCCTTATAAGACACCTTTAATTTTTCAAGGCGTGCCTCCCAATCCTTCTTTGCAACCTCCTAATCCTTCTTGTTTAAGGAAAGCATATGACACTTATTTTCAAACTAAACATGGATGTCTTCTCCTTCTTCTGGAGAACTAGACAATGGATCCTTTTGCACAATCGTCTTAGCATTAGCTAAAACTTTAGCTAAAGGAGTAAGCCTTTTACCATATCTCTAAGTTGACTATACTACATTATTATTTTCTCCTTTTGTTCTTGCAATAAAAAGAATTGACCATGTATATTTTCAATGACAACTCTTGTAGCTCCATCTACATCACTCACTAGATCAAAAACACCTGAGGCCTAAGAAATTTGAGACTCAATTGAGTCCATATGATCCTTAAAGCTCCTTGTAGAGACTGGCCACTTCAAACAGAATTGAAATAATTTTTTGGCTTATTCCAAACACTTCTTAACATCCTCCAAGATGACTTGAAACTTGGTGTGTACAATAGCACACTTATCAAAAATATCAAAAAATCATTTATCATTTACTTTCTTTTCCATTTACTTCTCTATCATTTCTCCCAAACCAACAAAATACTCCTTAAAAGAATCAAGTAATAACCTCAATTGTTGTACATCGGATAAAGAACTATCAATAGATATTCTGGGAAGTCCTTGCAACAACTTCACAGCTTCATCAATAACCTCAATACTCTTCTGGTGAGTTTAAATAATATCCTTCCTTCAAGAGGCATGAAATACTTCACCAAGTTGTAACTTCTATAGAGGGGAAATCTTATCTAGGTCCACTTGACCTTGTTGCATAAGAATCTGCAACAATTGTGCAAACATCACCGATTGAAACTGTAATTGCATGTCCAAAAGATATTTTAATGAATCTCGAGAGGGTCTAAATGATTCGCCACTAGTTTTCATGCTTTCTTCTTCATTATTATCAATCTTCTCATTATCACCACTGACATAGCATTCTTTTTTAAGCTTTTCCACTTCTAGAGGGGGCAAATTTTGAGCTTCATTCTTCTCTGAGACATCTTGCTTATCTTATTTATTCTTCTCAAAATTTATCTCCACATCTGGAGGAGTGTTAAACACATCTTTTTGCTCATGTTCATGCTCATGCCATTCATTGGCAGGCTCATTACTTTCTGGGAGGGGTGTATCTTGTTGTATTTGATCTTCATCACCCAAAAGAACTCCCAATTCTTTAGCAAGTGTTTCAACTTTTTGTAGTGTCTCATTTCTCAGCCTCTTAATGTCTTCCTTATCTCTGCTCATAAGAGTACTAACTCTTTTCTTTGTCCCAAATTTCTTACTATACTACTTAGATGACTTGAATCTATCCTCATGAGATAGTGAGGAATCAATCTTCTCCAAGGAAAATGTCTTCATCTTTGATGTTACATTGGTGGTTATCGTTGCACCAAAAGATCAACCTGCTAATACTTGATACAACTGCTAGATTTATACAAGATCCATTAGAGGTGGTTAAGCCATGTCACGAACCCAAGCGTCACGCTACACATAGGAGACCAAGGGACACACGATCTTGTAACAATCACCCCCCAATGCAAGCAAGGGATTCAAACCTATTACCTCAGATCTAATACCAATTGTTACATTGGTAGTTGTGGTTGCACCAAAAGATTGACCTGTTAATGCCCGATACAATCGCAAAATTTATACAAGATCTACAGGAGGTAGTTAAGCCATGTCATGAACCCATGCATTGCACTGCATAGAGGAGACCAAGGGACACACCATCTTGCAAAATTTGCATCCTCTTCAATAGCCTCTTGTCTCATTGCATTCAACAAAGATTTTAGGTCATTTGTAAATTGATCCTTTATCTCACCAAGGCTAGTATCAAATGTCACCATGTATTTGACTATAGCCTCTTCAATTTTTTTCTTGTCTTCATCATTTGCATATGGATGAATTTCTATCATTTCCTTCAGCATACCAAACTCTGCAATGCCACTAAATAATGCATCTAACTTCATAGGACTATGCACGTGGACTAGAGGGGTCTTGTCGAATTTCTTAGTTATTCCCTTTATTTTTGTCTTATCTTTAGATGCTCCTTCTTCTCCCGACCTAGAACTATTTTTTCTCCTTTAAAAATGTAAGGTTTCTTTTCCTTTTCTACTTCTCTTCTTCATCTTCACAACTAACATACTTTTCTCTGGTTTCTTTTTCTTTCCTTCTTCTCTTGGGATACTTATATTGTAGAGGTGTTGGATGTATCTTTCTTCTTAGAACCACTAGTTGGTTTTATTCTAGAGGGAAGAGTTTTGGAAGGCTTTGTAATAGTAGGTGGTGTGGGAACTAAGTTCCTTCCTGACCTTCTTGATTTTTGTGGTGTCTCCGAAGGGACAGATGTACCTATAGATTTCTTTGCAGGGGCTTTAGGGGCACCAAACTCTCTCTCCAAATCAGCCTTCATCTTCTCAACCTTTTCTGCAATATCTTTCTTTTTTTTCTCTAGATTTTCTTTTTTGGATTATTCTTCATAGGTACCAAACCTATCTATTGTTGGATCTCTATTTTTACTCAATACAACCTCTGCAAGGCTAGTAATTTTAGCTTCAATTTCCTCATAACCAAGCTTCGGAACATAAACTATTATGGTTTCAATTGCTTCCTCATATAAATAGTCTATGATAACCATAAATGTTATATCATTCTTGTATTTATTCACAACACTTGCTGGAATCATATATCTCTATTGCATTCGATCTTGAAATATTTTGAAAAATCCCCACAAAGCTGACTTCCAAGACTCAAAATCTATAAATCTCCTTAGGTGATCTCTAATTTGGATAGCTACCAAAATAATATCATTCCATACAACATTCTTTGCTCCAGGCACTTCATTTATAAATTAAAACAACAAGATAATTAGGGTACCATACCAGAAAGGTTACATTGATTCTTTTGTCTTTTGCAGTTTCTCCAACAATTGCAATCTCAGAAGCTCACATAAATCAACGTCTAGCCCTTTCTTCACCATTTGGTGAGTTATGTGTATTGTAGTTTTTAAGTCATAATTCTCTCTATTTGTATAGAATATTTTATAACCAATCATCTTTGAAGTATACCTGACTATCGAATCTTCAATTTTATTCATTGTTAGGGCACACTTCTCAAACTTCACACTGATGAGCTTCATCACTACCTCATTCTTCATCACCTTCAATGTTAGAACTAGTCCAGTGGATCACAAACTAGTGACAACCCTAATTGCATCTTTAGTGATCATGTGCAACATGTCTAACCACATGAATTTTTCATGTATTTTGCATAAGACATACTTTACCCACTCATCTTCAAAATAGAAATTGGGAAAATCGTTCCACACATCCAATTTATTCTCTGTCAAGGTGGAGTACTCTATTTTCAACTCAAAATCATCTCAAGTTAGAACCTTTTCCCTAAATTTTACCAGCTTCAAGTGGTCAAACTCATCCATCTTCGTATGAATGTATATACGTACATCCTCTATGTGCATCACACAACTAGGAACTCGTGAAAATACACCTTCAAGATTCATTTCAATTGATTTGTATGGGTGCTTCTTGAACGTAGGTCTTGCTCTCTCAAGTACATAAATAACCTGAGGAGTAAACATTTTGAACCTCTTTGAAACTCGATTTTTGCAAGAAATAGTAAATACCTTGTAAATCTTTGTCGATAGGGTTTCATACAACACTTCACAAATGCTCCAGATCTCTTTTGCTCTATTCCCCTCTTCAAATTTTTGAACACAAATGACTTTTAAAATGTGCATAATTAAATATAAACCCTTTTCTAATGACCTAATATGTGCATTAATTGCAGCAAAGAAAGGTCAAAATTTTTTCCAACCCTCTCTGTGATATCACAGATATTCCCAATTATTCTACACATCTCTGTAATAAGTGATTTCCCACTGGATACTTCACCAAAAAATTAAGAATATCAACCTACACATGTACCAGTATGTTGAAGATATCAGCATCTCACCTCTGGCAGGGGGATAAAGAGTTTTTTGCTAAAACTGCCCCTGAGCCAATGCTCTTAGTCTAGTTTTAAGAGGAAATATCTCCACCAAAATTTGGCACAAACTCATTCTTCACCTCATTCTCTTCATTTTTCTTCCATCTCTTGTTCATATCCTTCTTCATCTCAGCCGAATCAACCTTCTTTACCAGATCAATCTTCTTTTGTGAACCAGAGGGTTTCACATTCTTACTTGTGCAAAACTTAGCTATGTGTCCTAGTTTATTGCATTTATGACATATGACACCTTTTTTTTTAACAAACTTACTTCTTACCATATTATATTTATAGTCAAAAGCCTTATTCCCAAACCCATTACATGTATAATAGTAACCATTGGATGATTGAAACATCATACCATTATTGTAGCCATTCATCATCTGACTTATGCAATCACTAGCCTTATGACTAAATCTATTGCATGTATAGCATTGACCCAATAGATCTAAAACTATATGTCCAAATTTATTGCAAGAGTAGCAGTGACCATTAAAAGATGAATACCTTTGTGTAGTTGGTTGTCTAATAAGTGGTCTTTTGAAATCTTTCTTCTAGTTCTAGACATGTTTGATATTGCTCTTCTTATTCCCAATCTTCCTTTGTTCATGATTCTTTTTGTTAGCATTGTTTGGAGTCTGATTTTCTTTTGAGCTTTCTCCTTTTTCAAACCATAATACTTATTTGTCCTTTGAAGCTTTTTGACTAGCAAGCATATCATCAAGAAAGGTGGGGCACTTCTTGAATTTGTCCTCTCGACTCTTTGTTTTCTCCAAATATCTCCTTAGAGACACAACTTCTTCAAGTCTTGAACATTCTACAAAATTATCTTTCAACTTGGCATTCAAGCAATATTCAACTCTTTTTCCTTCTTCAACCTGCACTTTCAAACCGGTGATTGTCTCATTTGATTGTTTGAGATGCTCATTTGTTTCCTTGAGTCTTACTTTGACTTTCTTGATTTGATCCCTCAACTTCTTGATGCACTCACCTTCTTCCTTAATATTTTCTTTCAGATCTTTATTCTCACATTCTTCTTTATCCATATCATCAAGAGCATATCTAAGTTATCCTTCCATGTCAACTTCATAGCCTTATTCAGTAAACCCTTCCATGATAATTTCTTCTGGAGGGATAGGATACCTCCTAGTTGTCATGTGTTCAACCTCCAAGATCTACCTTAGCGGTTAACCCAATTGAAGGAACCAAGCTCTAATACCAATTGTTGAACACTTGAAACACTAAGAGGGAGGGTGAATCAGTACTCATTGAAATTCATTAACTTCATCAACTTAAACATGCATCCAGATAATCTCATCAAACTTTCAAAAATGGAAAGGAATAATTATGTGGAAAACCCTTGGAAGGGAAAACCATGGTGAGGATTAGCTCACAATATATTATAACTAGTTACAATGGATTACAAAAAGGAGGACTCGTTGTCTAGAAAGAATGGATCACTGCCAAGGCCTCATTGACCAAGGGACTCACTATTTAGAATAGAAAAGAGAGTAGAAGAATGACTCACTACTAGACAGGGATTTTTTAGTGGTGAATCTTTGCCAATTGGTGAATAGTACATATTAGCCAAGTCAAAATTGGTGAATAAATTACAACCAAGGCATTTCCATTCACCATCGATTTATTTTATGAGGCATATGTAATTAATATTTTTTCATAACAGACTACACGTTTCAAATTGACCGATTAATATTTTCGTTTGGAATCTCAGAAGCATGTATTACATCACCTACATATTCACCAATACTATTAACACAACATTGTTTATCAGGACACGTTTCTCAAACATCATTAAATTTCCATTGTGCGTGAGGACCCATTTCACTAATTAAAATTTACAAATAATTGCTTATTAGGACCCATTTCGTCAATAACATTAAAATATAATTACGTTTGAGGACACATTTCGCCAATTATTATGACACCTCCATGCTAATCATAGGGCCATAATCGCCTTGAAAATTACAACATATGTGTTCAATTGAGGTTTGATTTTGAAAGGTAATGGCAGGAGCACAACTGGCAAAAACTATTCAAATGAGTGTTGTTTTTTTTTATTTTTTCCAAAGGGTGTCCTATCACAGAATACCCAAAATATTTTTTTTTTTTTAAATTCTATGTATTCCTAACTTTCCTAGTGCACATTGGTCAATAAACACTAGATGGGAATGGGAAAGTTTTCTTATTGTGGTCAAAATGAAAGATTTATAAGAGAAAATAAAAGAGTCAAACTTCATTGCATTATCTTTAGATGAAGTTATTGTGGTAGATAATAATTCTTGGGTATGTATGCATGTGTATATTATACACCAACATGTCTACCAACCTCATCTTCTTTGTGTTCATAAAATGAAGGAAGTTCAACATTGCAAAATCTATTTGAACTAGTTAAAAAATATTTTGAATGAAATTGGAGGTATGGATGACTTGATAGCTGCCAAAAAGTTGGTGTGTGTACGAGCTAATGGAGCTATAGTAATGCAAGGTCATAGGAGCGATCTTTTCATAAATTTACAAACTACTTGTTCACCATAAATGATTGGCATTCACTGCATGGCTCATAGAATAATTTTAGCATTTAAAATTCTAAGAAAGTTTCCTATAGTATCAAAAGTTGAAAATCTAGTCTTGCGAGCTCTACACATACTTATGTTGAAGTCCCAAATATTTTGTGGAATTTCAAAATTTTGTTGAGAGAATAATAGGAGGAAAAAATATTCTTAAGGATGTTGATACCAGATGGATCTCCTTGCATGGACCAGTGCAATGAGTTGTTTTCAAAATATTGTTCCTTGATTGAAGTCATGTACAAACATCGCAACACAGTAGACAAAGCTCTTGACCTCTTACATAGGGACACTCTTAACTTTAGCTGGTCTTCTCCCCATGTTGGATGAAATGAACAATCTAATCCCAAGACAAAACTATGTATATCTATGAATATACTAAACTACGTAGAATGATATGCATGACCCTCGATAATCTATATCTAAATCTAACAGATTATCCATTTCAAATTCCAAATTTTGTAAGTTGGCAATTAATTATATATTTGAATAATCCAAAAAATTATTTACAATTTAATGCAAGCGGGCAATTATGTGTCTTTGTACATCGATTTGAGATACCAATGCACTATTGTACGATGGTCAGGCACTCTACCAAAGAAGTACTTGTTACAAAGGAAGATTTTGATGAAATTGTTAAATCTGTAAGTGGTAATTTGAAATCTATTGCAAAATCTCTTTCCACAGAGATTTATGAATGATATCTCGAGAAGAAATACTTGAAGCCATGTCTATTGTGTATCCTCAATTTTGGATTCCAAGCAATTGAGGGAACCCAAACTATTTTCATAAAAAAATAATTACCTTGGCCAAATAGTTTTTGAAAAGTTCATAATACAATGGACAAAAAATATGAAGAATTATAAATGAAACTAAGCTTAGAGAACAAGCTAAGCATTTTGTACTAAGTATGATTGACCAGGTTGATTCCATGGAGAATTCCATGGAAGCGGGATCAATAACAAGGGTTTGGACAACCTTAGGTCAGAGTGAAATATTGTGTGATTCATTATTATAATATTTCAAACTTGTTGATTTATGTCAAACAATGGTATTGGGGTCAGTGGAGGATGAGAGAATTTTCAGTGCATTGGTAGTTTTTAAATCAAAGATAATAAATAAACTAGACAAGAATTTCAAAACTTTCTTGAGGGTGTTTGCAACTAGGAACAATTTCCAAAGTTTTCCTTCTGAAAGGGAACTCACAATCCAGAAGTCCATATGTGAAAGAAGAGGGTTGTGAAACACTTCAAACATTGGTGGAAATGGAAAAAATGACACTATCACAATGAATGTTGAACTTGATATGTAGTTAAGAGAATGTGCATAGGGCGAAGAAAATGAAGACCCAACTCAAAGTCAAGACGTCTCTCAATCTCATCATCATAGTGAGGGCCACGATGTGATTTGATAAATGGAAGTGATTTAGTAGTTTTTAGGTATTTATACTGTATTTCATGAATCATATTCCAAATTGTAGTTAATGATATTGTATATTGTATTCCATGAAATTTCAAATTATGAACTAGATTGAATAAATTAACATATTATTAATAATCTCATTTTAATTATGTCATACTGATAATTTTTACATGTACTCGGTGATTCATCATTCAAATCAGTGCTTAATAACATATTAACTATAGTAGTGTTGGTGTTTCCAATTGATTATCTTTGATGAATAATTGAAATCAATATTAATCCATTCCTTGAACAGAAGCTAACAGTTCAATGAGAACTTATAAATAACCTTTGATTATTTTGAGTCAAAAGATAGTGAATATAATACTAGAGAGCAAGATAGGTCAATATTAAAGAAATAAAATGATTATTTGAGTCATCTGTTGTTATTACAAAGCAAAATTATAACATTTCCTATTCGCGCTATCAAATAGAAAAATTACAAAATCTCCAAGAGTTACTTGGCACCATATCTAGTTAAGACCTTTCTAACAAACAAAATCTTAGATAGGAGGCATAGGAATAAATACTTGGAACAACTCACAGGATGAATAAACAATTATACTTTTCATTCCATGCCATAAATATACTCTCAGAAGGTCAATCATGAGCTAAGAGCACTTCCACATCCTTCAAATATTGTTGATACTTGGCATCAAGTATTGCATTGGCCTCTCTATAGAAAATTTCTATACTTTGATCTTCTTTTATGTAAGCATTTTTTAACAATGCATACCCTTGTTTTGTGATAATGGGGTCTCTACACCCACTATTCTTATTGATGAGTTTGTTCGTCAAACCCCCCAACCCTGGACCAAAATTTGGTCTCTTTCTTGACCCTGGGAGCAATGCAATAATCTCCTCATCAAGAGGCCTTCTCTTGCTAGTTGATGTTCTATCTATTTAAGTGGAGAGTTTATAGAAACTAGGGTTTTAACAAATTATTCACAAACCATAATTCTACAAAACAAATTGTTGCATATACCCACTATAACTCAGTTTTCCTTTCCCTTGAATTAACTGTAACCAACCATTACCCAAAAAAATCCTTCAAATTCATAGCTTGATGTTTTAATTACTTGTTTTGATTGATGTTGAAAAAACCTAGTTTCACAATTGAAAAACCATCATTCGATTTAGAAATTTGCAGCACTCTATTTGATTACTTTAGCATTTGTGAATGAAGTGAAATTGAACAGGTAATTTATCTTAGCCCTCTTGAATTTGGAAAATATCAATCCCATCTAACATTACTTCACATGCTTTAATGCATGACCAGTAGGAGATGTTGGCCAGGTTTGAATGTGGGCCATTGATCCCAAGATCGATGGTCATCGTGTAGATTTGAAGTTGCCTTTGCAAAGTGACAACCTCATTTTTCATTATACAGACAAGTGTCACCATTTCATGGACTCGTGTAGGTATAATAAGATAAAAATATACCACCTGCAAAGGAAGGGCTCTCTGTGAAGCATTACAATTCTGACACTTATCATCATCTCACAACTTCACAGCAACAAAAGATCAGTCCCACCATGGCTCTATGAAAGCCTGAGCATCCATAATAGGAATTAGCACATTGTATAATACGTGTCAAGATTTCACTAATTTTTAGGGAAGAATTTATCAAAATGTCAAAGCTCCGTGAAGAGAAGGGCCTTTGTCAAACACACGTTCTTAATTCAACAACTTAAAGTGACTAAGAAAAAGGAGGATTGACCATGGACAAGACAATATGGCTCAACAAAGTGTAATTAAAAAATTAGTTAAAAACATTAGCCCAATGAAAATTTGGACACATGTCATATTTTTCGGGGTTTCATGAGGCTAGAAAATGACAAAACCAAAGCCTCCACGAACCATAGAGACAATGTGAAACATTGACACATGTATAGAGCGCTCGTGGAACATAATACTTAACCACAGAGATAATGTGAAATGTCGACACGTGTCCAAAGTGCCCGAGGAACATAATAAATTTATAAGGGGCACTTCCTAGTAATAGTGGGATGTAGACACACACAACATCGATACCCTCAAGTTGTAACTTAAAGACTAGGTGAAAAAGTGTAGAATGTCAATGACAAAACAAAAGGATACTAGGGTTTTAGCATATGAGGGATTTAGAAAGCCCTAGCTTGCATACCCTAAAACCCTAATTCAATACAACTGAGGAATTTCAAATTTTCCCACACATCAGACAACACAAAAATCATGAAATTTTTCAAGCTCCACCAAAAGTGATTTAGCAATTTTTAAATTTTTGGGTATTTATACCATATTTCATGAATTGTATTTCAAATTGTAGTTGATGATATTTTTATATTGTATTCCATGAAATTTCAAATTATGAATCAGATTGAATAAATTAACATATTATTAATAATTTCATATTTTAATTGTGTCATACTGATAATTTTTACATGTACTTCGTGATTCATCACTCAAGTCAAAGCTTAATAACCTATTAACAATAGTAGCATTATAGCATATCTAAAAATGAACATCAACAATCGTTTAATGTGTATCTAGTAGTAGAAAGTAGAGTTTTTCTTCAATCAAGAAAATAAATAATATAGACAATTGAGCAATTATTGAATTTGAGTTTCTTATTGATTTTCAAATTTTCAAATGAAGAAATACATAGAGGCGATGCAAAATCTTGCTCAAAGAAAACTCTAAACAAAGTTGAGTTGGAAACTCATATTATCAAATCATTCTATTAGCTTTTGTAGCAAGCTCCACTATTCACTTGATGGAAGATTCATTTGTTCTAACTACATCTGACTTGAAAATTTATTAACAATTCATGATTGAAATTGAAACTTGACTTGAATGTTTTAGTCAAAGTTGCATTCAAGGTTATCAGTGGTTTGATGGGATTTAAATAGTTTGCCTCATTTAGGTTCTGAGGAAACTGGTCCAAATCAATCTTCCTTGTATCCTCCATCTTCTTTCTGAAATCATCCTTTCTAATGAATTTATCAGTTGTGTCAAAAGCATTTGGCAAACCAAGCTTTGTCAAGTTACTTACCTTTTTATCCAACTTCTTCATCTTTTTTGCAGCTTGATCCAAAGATTCCTCTATTTTACGTATTCTCAAACACTTTTGAATGATAAATGACAACTTCATTGAGGCATCAATCTTATTATTAATTCCTTTTGATTTCAATTCATTGTCCCTATCTTTGTAGACTGTTTGCTAAATTTGATTTGCAGTTTTCTCTATTCAAATCTATTTTTTGTTCTCTCTTACACATTTTATGAGCTTCCTATTATGTACTATCAGATTATCAATTGAAACAATTCACACAAATGATCAATCCTCTGTAATATTTCCTCCCAAATATTTTCTTTCATATGCCGCATTGTTTCTCTACAAAATGCAGTTAACTTATTCTAACAAGAGTTTATTTCATTTTTTTGCTTCCCTCAACTTTACCACCAATCTTTCACTTTTTTTCTCTTCCTCCAATTTTTGTTCCCATTGTTGTTTTTCTTTCACTAGTGTTTGTTTTAATTTTTCTGAAGTGGATTTTTCCTCATCATATTTATTTTTGCTCTCATCTAACCTTTTCTTCATTTCATTCAATTCCACCTCTAGTTGTTTATCCTCTTTGCTTGTAGATGTAGAGGTAGAGTTTTTTATTCTTTTTTCTAATTTATTGCTCTTTTTATCTATTGATTTCCTCTTTTCTTTCTCATTTGATAGGTCTTCCTATAAATTTTCTATTTGAATTTGTAACCTTTTCTTCTCCCTCTTTCTTTAGCAATGATGTGTACACCAATTCATTGTTCTTCTTTGATACATTAATTTTGTCAAAAAAATTGTATACAAAAAAATTCAATTGGAAATTGCTCACCTGAAATTCAAAGCAATCCATCTGATTCTTTGGTTTATTTTAAATTGTGGGAATAAAAAACATGTACTCCATGATTTCTTTATTTGGGTCAAATGTGGGTAATACCCTGGTTGTTGCAAGCTCTAAAGTTACAGTAGATGAACTATCTATTAGTTGTTTCCTTTCTTTTTTATACATTTTTCCTTTCTTTTTAAACTCATCATTGTAATCAAAACTTGGGGATGCAAAAATAATGGAATGCTTGAATGGAAAAGGAGTACTTATAGTTGTTGTTGCAGCCACACTAACTGGAGGAGTGCCTACAAATAACTCCTTTGTGGTGGAACTAGAAATTAAGGTAGTGGTACTGGTACTAGTAGTTGGACTTGGACCTGTCATAATCCTTGGCCTCTTTAGTATGCCTTGATCATTGGGTGTTTGTGTAGTATCTTGTATTGTTGGCCTCTTGTGTGTAACTTCTTTTTGTAGCACATGTTGACCACTACTAGTACTACTACTCATACCATCCCCACCAATGGCAGTGCCAGTTGCACTAGTTTCTTCACCATGGGCATGTCCTAATTGTGATTATATATGACCATGAGGATTAGGATTTGAAGTTGTAATAAAAATGAATTATTTTAGTTTTTTGTGTATGCCCTTGGGCTATTTTATCAGCTCCAAGGCCTCACTTATCAATAGGTTTTCTAGCATCTACATCTATTTCCATACAAATTCCTTGTCCTTGGGACCCCAAACCACCACCTTCATAACCCATTTTTCGGCTATGGTTGCTCTTGAAGTATATGTTTGTTTTGTGGTCTCACTTAAACCAGATTTGACTTTGCTTTCATATTTTACACTTTGTTCTTCCCTATCATCATCACATCCATCATCAGTTTCTTCACGCTCATAGGGATGTTGTTTATTCCACAAATTGCTAAACTCATAATCTTCTTCGATATCTTCAAACTTTGCACTAGTTTTCCTTCCTCATAGACCAAAAGAAAGTAATTTTTTATTGTGATCATTTTTTGTCTCTACAAGACATATCTATAGATTTTGGTATTTTACTCTAGTAGATGGTAGATCACTTTTTTATAAAAATGTTGTACCTCTTGATTTGCTTCTCTGCTTCTCTCTGTTGGTGCAATGCCATAATTTCTACTGACAATTGTTCAAAAGAAGTACCTTTCCCAATAACAATTTTCTCCATTTCTATTTTGACCTCATCCCAAGAATCCTTGTTGCTCAAGTTTTCAAGCAAGGGTTTACTTTGATGTTGAATTCTACTTGTAGCATTCCTATTGGCCACAATCCTTAATTTAATGGTGCCACATGGATCATACTACCAATGAGAGACATCATCAAATTGAAAAAAATTCAAAAGATCATGTACCACACTAAATGTTCTTCTCTTGAATGTGAACCCTCCACATGAAAAAGGTAAAGAAGGAAATAGGATCTTCTTTTGTTGATTGACAAAGTATAGTTGATTAGTACTCTCCATCTACCTTACATATTCCAATGCAAAAACCCTTTTTGTCACATGTATTGGAAGCTTGTATGGCTCTACTCTTGATCCATAAAATATTAGCACAATATATTCTCCCATTAAGTACTAATCAACCAATTGTATTTCTTTTCCTAGTTGAATGTGATTTCTACAAGACCTAGGCAATCTAGGCATTGGAGTATTTGTAATTGCTTGATAAAATGGAGACAAAAATTAGTCTACAAAATGATTGTAGTTCCTTCGAGAATCATGCATCCTTATCTTAGTGGTCCAATCATATACTAGAGCCATTTTTTTTCCTCCACATTCGTATAGGGTTGAATCTAAAGCGTGTTGGTCTAAAATATTCCACTAAATTTGAATAGAAAAAAATAACACAAGTAGGTTGTGAGCCTAAATGTCTTAGTGGAACCTCCTTTAATCATTAAAAATTATTTATGTATGGATTCTACAATGTTCTCAAGAAATTTATATTTGACAGGTTGTTCATTATAATGGATATTAAATACCATTTCAAGGAGGCTTGCACCCACTTCCCAATTTCTATCCAGTCTGAGGAAAAATGCTAGCATGGAAATAGTATCCTAAACCCATGGTGTAAAAATTCCCAAATCATAAGGAGGCTTATGATTACTTTTCAATAAGTTTCTATGACAATCCTGAACTATTTTAATTAGAAAAGTGTTTTTCTCCCTTTCATCGACTACTTCATAATCAGGGATAACTTTAAGAAACCCCCCCCTCGGCGCAGGTGTAAAATCCTGGCGAATCCTGTATACTTCTCGATGAAAAATATTAAACTTATTGGCGATTTTTTCTGTTTTTCGAGAAAAAAAAAATCCCCATTGGCGAATATTTTATAATCCCTGGAAGTCTATGGAAAATCGTGGCGAATTGCAATTTTTTTAAATCAAATAAAATATTTTTCATTGGCGAATAAACCCATTTTTCAAACTAGAATTTTTTTTCCATTGGTGATTAAAACCTTTTTTCAAAGCAAAAAAGTATATTTTCATTGGCGAATTAAAATGAATCTAAAAATAATAAAAAAATCTAGTGGCGAAATAAAAATATAGTGATGAACATTTGATGTATGGTTGTAGTTGCATTCCGTAATGACATGCACAGAGCGATGGGCTTCCCAACTTAAACCTCGGAAATCACCCTATAACCGTTAGATTTAAAAAGATCAACAGTGAAGAATTTGCAACTTGTAGTCTTGTAGACCTAACTCCTAAGACGTGCCATTCACTTTTACGTTCCAATTACGAGAAAAAAACATTTAAAGCACTTTGCACTTTGAAATTGTACTGATTTTTAAAGTCTTCAATCTTCAAATTGCTCATTGCAGTGCACCACCCTGTTTTGGATTCCACAGTTCCACTTCCAACAACGCCATTCCAGTTTTCAAGCGTCGGGACTCATAATCTAGGTAAGTGAAAGAATTCCTATGGCTACATTTCAACTTTCATCGTTTGACATTTCTTAAAATCTTATTTTGTCAAAGTTTGAAGTTTGGTTTTAGACTTTAGAGACTCAAGAATTCATTAAAATTAAGGAGGACTAATAGGTATTACTTATTAGGGAATTCAAATTACACAACTTCACATTTGTACAAGCATGTCTACCACCAGTACCACTATAGCAATGTCCGATAAAAAAATGCATTATGCAGAATTGCTTAAAACCCCAGGTTTCACCGATGGGTACCATGATATTTATGATCCTGAAATCTATGGTAGGCATACCTCAGAGCTTAGATTTTCATCTCAGAATAAGGCTGCAAAGCAAACAAAAGTTGATAGTATCAGTGCACCGTGGGTTACTGGATTAGGGCGCATGATGTTACATGAAGTTTTCCCTTGCCCAGAATTTATCATGGTCTGTGCCGAAAATTATGATGAAAAGAAAAGAGCAATTGTTAATAAAGATAACCAAGAAGAATTGTTATCCATTAATGCAGAAGAACTTGGAAAAGTGTTGGGGTTTACAACCGAAGAATTTGGAAACCACCACATTGACCTAGAAAAGCTTGCTAGTGATTATGAAGCAGTGGAAGAAAGGCTGAAAAATGATTTCTTAAATCAGATAGTTAAGGATAGAAACAAATTGAAAGGTGGTCATAAGCTTCCTTATAATTTGGATTTTTTTAAACCATGGGTTCAGGATACTATTTCCATGCTTGCATTTTGCCTCGATCTGCATAGCAATTTGGAAGTGGGTGCAAGCCTCCTTGAAATGGTATATAATATCCATTATACTAAAGAACATGTCAAATAAATTATACACAGCACATTGTAGAATCCATGCATAAACAATTTTTAATGATTAAAGCAGGTTCCACGAAGACATTTAGGTTCACAACTTACTTGTGCTATCTTTTTCTATTCAATTTTAGAGGAATGATTCAGACCAACAAGCTTCATATTCAGCCCTACAGTAATGTAGAGGAAAAAAAAATGGCTCTAGTATATTAATGGACCAATGAGATAAGGATGCATGATTCTCGAAGGAACTACAGTCATTTTGTAGACTACTTTTTGGCTCCATTGCATCAAGTAATTACAAATAATCCAATGCCTAGATTGCCTATGTCATGTAGAAACTGCATGCAACTAGGAAAAGAAATACAATTGGTTGATTGGTACTTAATGGAAGAATATACTGTGCTAAGATTTTATGGATCGGGAGTACAACCATACAAACTTCCAATACATGTGACAGAAAGGGTTTTTGCATTGGAATATGTAAGGCAGGTGCAGAGTGTTGATGAACTACACTTTCTCAGTCAAGCAAAAGAAGACCTTATTTCCTTCTTTACCTTTTTCATGTGGAGGGTTCACATTCGAGAGAAAAGCATTTAGTGTGGCACATAATCTTTTGAATTTTTTTGACTTTGATCCTATCTGTCACTGGCAGTATGATCCATGTGACATCATTAAATCAATGATTTTGGCCGATAGGAATGTTGCAAATAGAATTCAACATCAAAGTAAACCCTTGCTTGAAAACTTGAGAAACAAGGATTCTTGGGATGAGGTCAAAATAGCAATGGAGAGAAGTGTTGCTGAGAATGGTATTTCTTTTGAACAATTGTCAGCAAAAATTATGGCATTGCACCAAAAGACAATCAGGACATACAAAAAAATTTATGTAAAAAGTGATAAACCATCTAGTAGAGTAAAAATTCCAGGTTCTCTAGAGACGAAACTTATAGATAAAAAATGGTCACGATCAAAAATTACTGCCTTTTGGTCTATGAGGAAGGACCTAGGTGATCCAAGAGCTCTTGAAGAGTATGATAATAACGAAGAAGATGAAGAATTTAGAAAATTGTGGAATATAGAGCATGGGCATCCTGATGGACGTGATGAATCTGATGATGATATTGATATGGAAGAAGAAGAACAAAGCCATTCCAATTACAAATCTGGTTTAAGTGAGGCTGCAAAATCATAATATGCTTCAACATATACTTCAGGAGAAGCCATACTTGAAAAAACTGGTTATGAAGGTGGTCCTTTGGGGTCCAAAGGACAAGGTGGAGGCCCTTGGACAATACAAAGTGTTGAGCATAGAAAAATAGGTGATAAATCTGGCCTTGGGTTTGGAAGTGAAAAAGTAGACCAAGGGGATACAAGACAAAATCAATTTGTTAGAGCTTCTAGTCCTCATCCTCATGGTCAGATACAATCACAACTAGGACATGCCCTTGGTGGACAGCTTAGTGCAACTGGCAGTGCCATTGGTGGCGATGGTATGGTTAGTAGTACTAGTAGTGGTCAACATGTGCAACAACGACAAATTACACACAATACTAAGAGGAAAACAAAAAAAGATACCACAGAAACACTAGGTGATCAAGGCAATCAAAAGAGGCAAAGGATTTTTAGAGGTCAAAGTCACACTATCAGTGGATCCACCAATACCACAAAGGAGTTATTTCCAGAAACTCCCACAAATCAAGTTAGTGTGGGTGCGACATCATTAGCAACTGCAAGTACTCCTATTCCTTCGCCATTCAAACATTCCATTGTTCCTGCCTCCCCAGGTTATGATTTCATTGAAGAGTTTAAAAAGAAATCAGACTTGAATAAAAAAGAAAAGAAGCAACTAATGGAGAGTGGGTCTGTTGTAACTTCAGAGACTGCAACAACTATGGTATTACCCACATTTGACACAAATAAAGAAATCATGGAGTACACAATTGTTGTTCCCACAGTTCAAAACAAACCAACAAATTAGATGGATCGATCTGAATATCAGGTAACCAATTTTCAATTGGATTTTTCTGGCCTGAAAAATACTGACAAAATTAATGTATCAAAGAAGAACAATGAATTGGTGTACACATCATTGCTAAAGCAATATAGAGAGAAGAAAAGGTTGCAGACCCAAATAGAAAAGTTACAGGCATACCTAGCAAGTGAGAAAGCAAAGAGGAAAGCATTAGATAACAAGAGCAATGAATTAGAAAAAAGAATAATAAAATCTGCCTCTACATTAGCAAGCAATGAGGATAAATCAAATAAGAGAGAGAAGTGAATGACCTGAAGCAAAGGCTAGATGAGAGCAACAACAAATATGATGAGGAAAAATCCACTTCATAAAACTTAAGACTAAACATTGTGAATGGAAATGCACAGTGGGAACAAAAATTGGAGAAACAAAGAAAAACAAATGAAAGATTGGAGACAGAGCTGATAGAAGCAAAAGAAGAAATTAAGTCTTCTCAAAATAGGTTATCTGCATTTTGTAGAGATACAGTGAGGCATATGAAACAAAAGATTTGGGATGAAATAATGTAGAGGTTTGATCATTTGTGTGACATGTTTCAATTGATTGATGCTACCAGACAACATTATAAGAAGCTCAGCAAATATTTAGTGGATAACAAAAAGGTGCTGGAATTAGAGAAATATGCAAATGAAGTTCTACAAACAGTCTACAAAGCCAGTGACAATGATCTGAAATCAAAAGGGATTACTAATCGGATTGAAACCTCAATGAAGTTGTCATCTATCATTGAAAAGTGTTCGAGAATATCTGGAACAAAGGAATATTTGCATTTGGTTGCACACAAGATGAAGGTGGTGGATGAAAAGGTAAGGAACTTCACAGAGCTTGGTTTTCAAGAGCCTTTTGACACAAATGAGCAATTCATTGGAAAGGATGCTTTCAGAAAGAAGATGGAAGGTGCAAGGAAGATTGATTTGGACTAGTTTCCTCAGAACCAAGATGTGAACTATTTGGATTCCATCAGAACACTGATAACCTTGAATGCAAAATTGACTGAAGAATTCAAGACAGGTTCCATTTCCAATTACAATCAAGAAATGTTAACAAAACTTCAAGTCAAACAACATCAGTTAGAGCAAATGGCAATTCCACCACCTGAAAAGTGGAAGTTGCTAGAAAATTTGATACAGTGACTTGATCTATTATTTTCAATCTTTGATAATATGAGTTTTGAAGTTCCAACTCAGCTCTGTGCAGACTTGTCTTTGGGCATTGGCAAGATTTTGCATTGCCAATGCCAATATGTACTCCATGTGAAATTCAATTAAAAAGTTCAAATTCAGACTTCAGTAATGTGATAATGTTCAATTATCTGGATTCTGTATTATTTATTTTATCATTTGAACTAGTGATGAATTGTTAGCTCATTATATTTACTTCTTGGTAGAGCTTCCATTTCCAAGTTATGGATGTTGAACTGTTAGCTCATTATATTTACTTCTTGGTAGAGCTAAAGCTTATAAGTTATGCATGTTGAACTATTAGCTTCTGTTATGTTTTGAATAAAAATCCTAATCAGTATCCACCAACTTACACCTCACCCTCATCCCACATACTGCAAAAATACACTACATTTGATTTTATGATTAGCACAAATTGTAGGGATTTGTGTGACAAGATCCATTTTGTGGCCCACATTACTACTTGATCAATGATCATGTCCATAAATAAATCTAAAACCCCATGGTCACAACCCCTATTCCTGAAGAATTCAAATTCAATGTACTGACAAATTGAATAACATAAACAATTTGAATAACATAAACAACCACTTTGGAGACAGCCAAATAAGTTAATAACTTATAAGCATATGAATCCACAACAGTTGAACACTCGAAAGCAAATCAGTAAATATGTGTAACCTTCTCCATTGTATTGATCTTCAAAGTTCAAATGATATACATTATAAAAATAGTTTATGATATGAATAATGAGATGGATGGGCGAATTGGTGCAATCTATTATCTATCTTCTTACTATTTTCTACTCTAAAGTCTAATTAAAAATGATGTGATGATCCATTGATCTCCTATTGGGGTCTTGATCTCTCTTATATATGAGAGGCAACAAGCTACAAAACCCTTGCAAAAATTCATGACGTTTTGACAACTAAACATAACTCAAATTATAAATAAAACAATGGCGCAGGTGAATGCACCGATCCGTTAATCTCCAAGCAAAAGCCCGTGACCACCGACCACCTAAGATCTATTCAAGGCTTCTACTCCATGATAGGGCACTCATCATGTTGTCAGCTGGCGTTCTTCCTCTGAATCTAATGGTTTTCCCGTTGGATCTGATTCTGACAAATCTACAGTTTGGATAATAAATATATTGACTATAGAGAGGTGATGGATGTACTCCTATTCAGCATAGGTGTCCACATTAGAGATCGCCTCTTTCATATCATATTCCAGAGACATTATTTTTTCGAGTTGCTTATGACTGTTTTGTAAAACCATATCCTCGTCATGTATTTCTTGCAACACAGCAATCAAAAGCCCATCAAGCTCTTCCTTCCAATCATCATATTCTCGCGGGTTTCTAATGCCAAAATGAAGTGTCAAGAGTGGGACTGAATCAAAGCAGTCAAAATCTTCCCTAAGCATGTTATGATATCCGTTATGTGATTCTACCAACTTGTTATATGTCAGTAATATTTGTCCTTTCATGGCATTCTTATCTACGAGCTCCTTTTTTTTCTCCATCATTCTAGGCTACAATCCTTCATTCTCCACCAATGCAATTCGTGTCTGATTGAATACTTCCCAATATTCAATACCACATTTCATCATTTTATTGAACCTTTCTTTTATCATTTCAGATACAGTGTTATATTTGATGGTTTTCACTTCTTTCTCCAATTCTTCACATTTCCCTTGCAATTTCAGATGGCAATTCTTCCAGTAGGTTGCATCAGCCAATGCATCAAGCAATCTCTTATCTTTTTCAAGCCATGGGGAGTACAACTCTGATGTGGAGGAGGAAGATGTTTTTTCTTGCTGATTTTCTAGCTCCTTCTTCAGTTTGTCATTTTCCTTAATCAGTTTATCGATTTGTGCTTTGGTAAATTTTGTCACATTTATGTTCAATTCTGTTGTCTCCATAGGGTTGGTATCCACTACTCATTGAACCAAGAGATGACCAAACACTTGGTTTGGATTACTAATTATATCAGGTCTTTTATCATGGGGATACAGTGACCAAATAAGCAAGGTGGCTTCGTCTGGGTTGTACCCAGATCCTGAATACATTTTGTCACTTGCTTCTTCTGTTAAGTTCATTGTCGTATCCCCTCCTTTTCTGAAGCTATCAAATACAATTGAAGAGCTAATATCCCACCCTGGGAGGAGCAACACTCCAGCTTCTTGAAGCAATTCCCTACTTCTTTCAGGAGTGATGGACTCCATTTCCTTTTCGACCTCCCTTTTCAATTCCTCCAGAGCGGTTGCATCATAATCAGGACTGATATCCTGTATCTGTTGTCTCATTTTTCTACCTTTATATTCATAAACAAATGATTTAAATTCAGAATATTTAACAAAATCACAATCAGAAATAAACTGTTGTCTAGCCATGACCCTCACATCATCAGATAGTTCATTTGATGCCTCAAATCTTACAATATTCTGTTCTTGAGGGGGATTGTATTGTGCAATCACAGGAGCACTGATTTGCTTGACCTGCTCACCCTCTTCATCACTCTGCTCTTCTTCACTTATATCATTATCTACAGAAAAACATACCTCAGGAGTAGGTTATGAAGGTATGTAATCCAAGGGCTCTATGTCTTCAGCTTGTACTCTTGAATAGGTTGCATGAGGTGCATCAGAAACAACTGGGGGAACATCCTTTACCAATTCATTGACATGAGCAATGAGTTGCTCAATTCTTGTTAAAGGATCTTGTATCTCACCAAATGCCTTTGAATAAGATGGGACATTTTTCCTCTTCCATTCCTCTGCAAGCATAATCTTGTTATAGGTGGCCATTCTTTCCTTAGTGGAAGCCTCATCATGGTTTCTTATGACATCTTCGATTGAGAACAAATGTTCATAACCTGATAGCCCCTGTGGTAATCTCGCCTTGTGAATAAACCCTTCTGCATCAAATTGTTTCCTTACATCACCTAGAGGTAGGTTGTATTGTGCTAATTTACCATCAATTTCTCCATATCCTTCATTGGCAACCACTGTAAAGTCTCCAAAACATAAGGTGTTGGGCATAATTGATTGTTTGCTATGTCCTTTGAGGTGTTTGGAATCAGATTTTGCCAATTGCCTCACAATTTCTAAAAAGGAAATTCGGTCAGGAACTACTCGTGGCATCAAGTGTGGAGCCCCTTCGAACCCATAAACCCTTATCATTGTACAATCAGGGAAAGCATACCAGTCTCCCTAGTTATGATTCACTTTATTTCTCTGGTCATTTTCCTTTGGTCTTAGAAATCTTTGTACTTCTGGGGATAGGTTATAGTTGCACGGATACCCCAACAACTTCATCAATTTTTTTAAAAAAATTCTTCAAAATAATGGTAATGAGACCTACCAAATCGATTGTCCCACAATGAAGTCCACATTTTTACAGGTTTAAAATCTCCATTTTCATCTGTATCTTTTATCCTTAATTCTTCACTCCAGACCCCTCTGACTTGTCCCTCGTACAATAGCAAATGCATAAGCAAAGAATAGTGTTCAAAATTCATATTATCACTATTATTTTAAATCTTTTCGAGCCCTCGATGTAGGGCATTGGCCAAGTAGCTAGCATAATCAAATGGCCTGGCATCCTTGCTCTGTATGTCTGCAGCTAAGACCATTGGGGCAATCGACATGAGAGGCAGAACCTCTACTCCCAAAACCTGACCAACTGAATAATAGGTGTATTGGAAATACTCTTCGAACAAATCTTCATGGAAAGGAGGGTTTTCACTACTAGAGAACATCCTGAGTTGGCCTCCATCATCATTGGGCCTATGCAAAGGTAATTTCCATCTCTTATAGCTGGTATCCATGTGGCGATACTTTGTCAAGAGATCTTTGAGCGTGAATGATAAATTTAGTTAACAGTCTAACTAAAAGACATTAGAAATGAGATCCCTAGAAATAACAAGCATGTCACCCCCGCCATGTGACTGAATAGTTCTTTTCTTGGGATCATATCTGATAGCAAGAGCTTTAATTAGCTCTGCGTTCACAAACACATTGGGCACCACAAGTCTTCCCAGGTTCAACCTCCATGGATTGTAGATTGGTTGGAACCTAAATTTTTTTCTGTAATGGTACATGAAGAGGTTGTACCCTCGTTGTGGTGTCCAAATATCCCCTAAGCCCTTATGTTTGTCCCATAATTGATCCATGGAAGGATTCATTTGAGCACTCCTCTTGGGTCTCGGCCCCGACCCAAAACATTGATCTATCAGGTCTTCATTTAGGAGTCTCTTAGGCTTTTCGGTTTTCTATTTTTTAGCTTTAGGTTTGTCTGTACTCTCTTCCATTATTTAAATCTTAAGCTTTTGAGTAAAATAGCTTCTCAGCTAGGTCTGAAAGTGAAGTACTTACGTGAGTCTTGCCGAGTCGCCTCCACAATCCACCAGTCTTTTCTGCGTCAGAACTCCAAGTTTTTGCCTTTCTGCTTCTGCCCTAAGCAAAATCTTCCAGGATTTTGTAACAACTATGCGATCAACTTGTGATATAATTCACTTCAATTCTAGTTCATAAATGCACCATAGCACGATGCCATGAGATGTGACATCAGTCTTTCACCGATAGCCACCCTCTCCACTAATGGACACCTATCCTTCATTTTATCGGTGGGACGCTAGATAATGTTTCCCCGATGCACCATAGTTCCCTCGATATTATTTATGGCTTATGCATTCGATAATTCATGCCTATGGCCATGGGCCATGGTTATAATTCATGGTTACTTTTGTTGAAAACTTGACTTTATCGGTATATCAGGAGAGCACCTTAAGAGTCAGCTCGATAGAGTATTGTTACACTGATACTAGGTTATGAGCTATTTTTATCAGGCCATCGGCGGGATTGTGATGGGGTTCCGCCGATGAAGCATTGTTAGGCCGATGGTATTGAATTTTGTTAGGAATGGGGGAAGGACTACGTCACTACGGAATTTCAAATTTTGTTTAATTACACTGAAAGCGTTATACAGTGAAAGCAACAAAGGAATATTCGTAAAATTTTTGAAGCTTCATTGAAAATGACAGGCAAGTGGAAGTATGTGCTCCTTAAAAATAACAAGCACATAAAATGTTTTTTTTTTCTATTTTTTGAAAAAATTTAAATTAAAAGCTTCCCAATAAATAGTTGTTAATTTAAATACTATTGGATTAAAATTACAAACTAAGATATGTATGCTTAAATAGTTTTATATATATATTATTAATTAATATATATAAAAATAGTAGAAATAGCTTTTTATATATATTATTAGTTTTTTATATATTTTATTAATTAATATTATAATAAACAATGTAAGTATTGATAACTTTCAGCATTCTTTATATATATTATTAATTAATATATGTATACTAGTATTTATGGATGCAATGTGAATGTAGGCTATAATATGGATCTTGTCACACAAATTTCTACAATTTGCATTGTTCATAAAATCAAAGTGGTATATTTTTGTGATTATTGATAAAATAAGATAATTCATGCCCATGGTCATAAATTATAATTCATGGTTACTTTTGTTGACAACTTGACTCTATCAGTATATTGGGAGAGCACCTTAGGAGTCAACCCGATAGAGTATTGTTACACCGATACTAGGTTGTGAGCTATTTTTATCGGGCCATCGACGGGATTGTGATGGGGGTTCCGCCAATGAAGCATTGTTAGGTCGATGCCCGATGGTATTGAATCTTATATAATTTATAAAATATCATCAACTACATTACTACAGTTTGACTTTGGTATATGTATTATGATTCATGAAGTGCAATATAATATAAAATATAATGGAGACTTGGACTGCAATATAAAATAAAATATTCTGAACTTGAAGTGCAATGATACACAATTTATTTGAATACAATATACAAAATTATCAACTACAGTTTGGAATTTGATTCAAGCTGACATGCAGTGCTTGAGTGCAATATAAAATAAGATATCATGAACATGAAGTGCAATGATTCACAATTTCAATGTTCATTGAATACAATATAAAATATCATCAGACATCAACTACACTTTGGACTTTCGAACAATGGAAACTGATTCATGAAGTGCAGAAAAAATACCTAAAACCTGCTAATTATCTCCCATTTCCCAAACGGAGTCAGGGTCCTCAAATCGATCCTCATCTTCAGATAAAGTAAAAGAGTCATCTTGATTCTGAGACTGCTCTGCAGTTTCTTCGGCCTGTGTCTCGAATTCAACATTTATTGTTTGATTTGTGTCAATTTCAATATCATTGTCATCTGTCCCAGGCCCAGTCCCACTGCCACTACCACCAGTACTGACGGCTGTTGGAATTGGAGAGCTTGTGTTGCACAACCCAGTCCCTCTTCTTTCACATGTGGACCTCCAGATTGCGAGTGCCCTTTCAAAAGGAAATTTTTTGACATTATACGCAGTTCCTTTCATCCTCAAGCAATTTTCCAAATTCTTGTCCAGTTTGTTTCTTAACTTTGATTTCAAAAACCCCAATGTACTGAAAACTCTCGCATCCTCCACCGAACCCAATATCATTGTTTGACATAAATCAGCAAGTTTGAAATATTCTAACATCGAACCACGCAATATTTCACTCTGACCTAAGCTTGTCCAAACCTTTTTTATTGATCCCCATTCAAAGGCCTTCTCCTTGCCCATGGATTTATATTGCTCCCTCATAGCTGTTGCAAAAATCCGAGATTGCTTTCTAAGCTTTTTTTCATCTAAAATTCCTTCTATTACTTGTTCATTGTATGTTGCCTTTTCTGAAAACTGTTCGATCAAGATTTTTACTTGATCATGAAAATATTTTGGGTTATCTTGGTTTACCCAAAATTGAGGATACAGAATACCCATGGCTTCAAGTATTTCATGTCGAGGGAATCTTTCACGAATCTCTGAGGAAAGAGATTTTGCAATTTCCTTCAAATTATCACTTACAGATTTAACAATGCCGTTAAAATCTTCCTTGTTAACAGGTACTTCTTTTCTAGAGCGTCTGCCAGTGCCTGTCTTACAATGGTACATTGGTATCTCATGTCCACATACACAAATACATAAGTTCCCACTTGCATTAAACTATAAATAATTATTAGGATTATTCAAATCAGTAATTTTCCGCCACATCAAATAATTTGCGCCTTCTTGTGTTAGATCTAGATATAGATGATCGAGAGCCAAGCATGTAAGTTTACATATATTGCCATATTCATAAATATACATAGTTCTATCTTGGGCTTTCTTCACAAGATTGTTCATCTCATCCAGCATAGGGAGAAGACTAGCTAAAGTCAAGAGTGTCTCTATATCGCTTAACCTATGTAAGAGGTTAGGAGCTTTGTCTATTGTGTTGTGATGCTTGTACATCACTCCAATCAAGGATTGATATTTTGAAAGAACTCGTTGCGCTAGTCCATGCAGGGAGATCCATCTGGTATCAACATCCTTGAGAAGCTTGTTTCCAGGTGTTATTCCCTCAGCAAAATGTTGAAATTCAAGGAAACGTTTGGGACTTCAGCAGAAGTATGCGTAGATCTCACGAACTATATTTTCAACTTTTGATATTGTAGGAAACTTGCTTACAATTTTGAATGCTAAATTCATTATGTGGGCCATGCAGTGAATGCCAAGCATGTATGGTGCACAAGTAGTTTGTAGCTTTGTGCAAAGACCACTCCTTTGACCTTGCATCACTGCAGCTCCATCAGCTCCTACACACACCAATTTTTTGGCAATTGTCAACTCATCCATACCTGCAATTTCATTCAAAGATTTCTTGGCTAGTTCAAATAGATTTTGCGATGTTGAACTGTCCTTCATTTTATGAACACAAAGAAGATGAGCTTGGCGAACATGTTGTTCTACAGTATACGAATGCATACAAACCCAAGAAGTATTGTCTACCGCAGTAACTTCATCTAAAGATAATGCAATGAAATTTGACTCTTTTAATTTCTCCTTTAAATCTTGCTTTTCCACTGCAGCAAGACAGTTCGCCCATTCCCATCCAGTGTTTACTGACCAATGTGAGAAGGGAAAGTGGGGAACACTCAAATAAGATAATAAATCAAAATATTCTAGGTAGTCTGTCATAGGACGCCCCTTGGAAAAAATATGAAAAACACCACTCATCTGAACAGTTTTTGACAGATTTGCTGCTGCCATGGCTTTTCCAAAATGAGCCTCAAGTGTACCTTCACATTTTTTAATCTTCAAAATTCTATGGTTATGCTCTCCATAATCTACGACATACTTAACATGAAGACATTCTTCCTTTGATTTCCATCGTACGATTGATTGTTCCTTTCCGTCTACAATTTTTCTTTCGTAAAGTTTGCCGATATGCTTTTCTATAGTGTCAAGCTTTAGCTGCATCGTCTTGTCTCTTCCACTTTTCCAACTATAGATCTTACATCTGACCTTTGTTGCCCTTTCAATATCGTTTTCATTTGATACCCCCACTACTTCAAGGAATGGGTACTTCGACAACCAACCAATTTGAAAATTCCTTGTCATTTCCCACTCACGCCCCAATTTTGCTTTGCCTTTTCTTTTCTTGCTACCAACATCATCCTCATCCAAGTCGATTATCTCATTCTGGCTATCCAGGGTATCCCTTGGAACATCTTCTGCGGTATTGCCATCCTCATTTGATACATTTTGATTTAACACAATGACAATCTCACCTTGACCTTCCTGTGGCGGAAGAGTTGATGATGTATCTCCATCTTCAATAATATTTGGTGGAAGAGTTGATGGTGTAGCTCCACCTTGATCTGATGGATTAGAAGCTTTTCCAATTCCAAAGTAAGACTGTATGTTACCTCCCCATTTTGGGCGTTTTGATGGCCTCCCAATCTCTTCATTACCCGCCTGCTCAGGAGTCTTACCCTTGCTACTCGACATATTGATCTCACTTCGAATAAAAGCTGGAAAAAAATGTCTTCTTGTTTAAGAAGGACAGACCGATAGAGAATATAGATCCCATTCCCTACTTAAAATTATGTTTAAGACTGAAGCAAGAATGGAAAATAGATAAAGAAATCTTATTATTATAACTAATATTCTAATAACTAATAATAGTATGAAGAAATGATCACTCGCCTTTGAGTCTACATTTTCGGCTTTCGCTGACTTCTGAATTGAGAAGTACAACCTCAGAACCGAACAAAATTTGTAAAACCGAACAAAATGTGTAAGAACAAATAACAGTTTCAATTGTATTTATATCAATCCATATTTGGCGAATTCCGTAGGATTTTGAAATTGTATGTTAAAAATTTGGCGAATCCTGCGTGCTTATACAACGATACCTTGAAATTTTCAAGGTGAAATAGGTCCTCATAAGCAACTATTTATAAATTTTAATTGGCGAAATGGGTCTTCACAAGCAAGTATTTGTAAATTTTAATTGGCGAAATGGGTCTTCATATAATGTTGTTTTAATAGTATTGGCGAATATGTAGGTGACTTTGACATGCTCCCCAGGATTCCAAGTGAAAATATTGATCGGTGCATTGGAAACGCGTATTCTGTTATGGCGAATTTATTGCCTAAACATGCCTCATAAAAAAAAACTGTTGGCGAATGGACATGCATTGGACCGATAGTTCGTGAATTCCTAGCAATTTGAACACCCTGCAGATACGGTAGATTTTCCAAATTCAAATTGCCAGATTCCTAGAATTCGCCAATTGGCGAAGATTTGCCACTAAAGTTATCCCTGTTCATAATCACTAGCAATATTTTCTAGGTCAATGTGGATGTTTCCAAATTCTTTGATTGTAAACCCCAACACTTTTCCAAATTCTTCTACAATAATGGATAACATTTTTTCTTTGATATCTTTATTAACAATTAATTTTTTTATATCATCATAATTGTGGGCGCAGACCATGATAAATTCTAGGCAAGAGAAAACCTCATGTAACACCATGCGCGCCAATCCAACTACCCACGATGTAGTCATACTATTAATTGGCATTGTTTTACTATTTTGCAATTGCATTTTCTTTGTAGCCTTATTCTCACATGAAAATCTAAGTTTTAAGGTAATCCTACCATAGATTCAGGATCATAAATATCATGGTATTCACCGTGAAATTTCGAATTTTAAGCACTCAAACATGATCTATTTCTCTATTTGAATTTGCTTTGCCTTTCCCAAAAATTGGTCTAGTAGTGGTGGTAGACATGCTTGTACAACGTGAAGTCCCTCTTAAGTCCTTAATTTTTCCTAAGCCTCTCAATTTCTCAACCCTAAACCCAAAGTTTGAAAAATTAAGAATTTAAGAAACGATGAAAAGTAGGATTTTTGTCTTTCGCTTACCTGGATTTTGATTTTTAAAAAGATTAACACAGAGACACTGAAAGACATGGAATGGCTGTGTTAGAACCCAGAATCTCCTTGGTGCACTACAATGAGCAATCTGAAATCTCCCTGAGTGGCGTGTGTTGGCCCTCTCACTTAAAAATAAAATCACTTAGTGGTAGAAAGTTCACTTATTTTATAATAATATTTGTTAATATTAAAGTGAATGAAACATCAACGTGTTATCTT
>CM021100.1:56232976-56311363 GCA_007115665.2 Sequoiadendron giganteum | reverse complement strand
GATCATGTAGCATTGGAGTATGCTAGATTACTGCACTTGGTATAGTTTTTGGTAATGAAAGTGCATCGAGCGATGCTGACGACACTGAAAGAGAGATGGAGCTCGGTGACATCAACCTTCCATCTTCTGATAGGGGAGATGGCGGTGACACTAGAGGATGTATGGTGCATTATGATGTTTCCCATAATGGGGTGGTTAGTGATCGAGGTGGTATCTAAAGGGGCAAAGTTTGATCAGACCATCCTAGTATTGTTTGGATGGGATGATTTTCCCATGCAGAGGGGGCACTTCGATGTAGACAATTTTTTTTCCTTGAGGTTGCCACCTTTACCATTGTTTTAGTGTTGTTTGATTAGTGGGATATTGTTGCCAGACCATAATAGGTAGTTTTGTAGATTGTGGTTTATGGAGGTGATTCGACATATTATCGAGTGGCGAGAGGGAGAATTTGCATGGGGTTCATGTGTATTAGCATATTTATATAGAGATGTGCACATGATTTGTTACCAGAAGATGCTTAGCATGACATATATGGTGTTAATATAGATGTGGTCTTGGGAGCATATTATGGTGACGAGGCCTATAGTGGTGAGGAGATGATAGTTGGATGAGAGCAGGGATAACTTTAAGAAACCTCCCCTCGACGAAGGTGTAAAATCTTGGCGAATCCTTCCTCTTTTTTTGAAAAATATTAATTTCCTTGGCGAATCTATACACATTATTAAAAAAAATTATAAAATCCTAGTGAATCTTAATGAATAATTGGTAAAAATAATAATGACATTGGTGAATCTCTCCTTTAAAATTTTGCATAGTTGATCGGTGCAGTTCCCCCATATATTTTTATTTTCTGTAATATTGAAGTAGGGGCCCAAGGGCAGTAGCCACCGGTGGGGTCAAGGGGGTAGAGCCCCCTTGTGGGCGTTGAGGGGGCAACGACCCCGATGGCCCAAAACAAATTTCAGGCCTCAACAAGCCTTTGAAAAGGCACATGTGTATTAGGTCACGGAATCAACTCACATCCATTTCATTGAAAAGCTAATTGATGGCAATAGACAAAACACATATTCAAGGCTAAGCCGCTAAAGTAACCCTAAAATTAAATAGTATTTTTTAATTAATGGCAATATTACCCCAAAATTGATCGGAGGAATATAATATTACTGGCGAATATAATTAATATTTTTAATTATGGTATAAACTACTAGCAAATAATTTCAAATGACGTATCATTTTCATGGTGAATTAATCGAGACAAAATCAATTTTTTGTAAAAGCCTAGTGATTCAATCTCCTTTTTAGCTTGCACTATTCGCCATTTTTGGAGGTCCCAATTTCTATTATTTGCCAATTGGCAAAAATTTGCCACTAAATTTTTCCCTAGATGAGAGGGAGCCCATTGCTTGGGGGTATGGGAGTCCAAGGGTTTTTTTTTATGGTATGAGATGCAGGAAGATATGGGCGATTGGAGGAGATCGTTTGATGAGTTATGGGAGGAGGAAATAGTATGGTGCCCATATATGTCTTAGTGGTTTAGGGGATGGAGCGAAGATGAGGAGATACATCATGTTTTCTTCAGATGTAGATGTATCTTGATTGGGGTCCAGCCGCACCTAGTGGAGGCACATCTACCAAATAGAGTGGAGAGGCAATTTGGGCGGATACAAGATATTCCAGTAGTGTCGACTATGTTTCGTTGGCTCAACAGAGAGTTCCCATGGGGAGGTGTGCTGACAATGAGGGTAGCTAGGGAGGTATTGGTGATGGTAGGTGGGGTACGCTATCTAGGGAGGGCAATTAGTCTTGAGGATGCAGGAGTGACAAAGCGGTATGCTCAGTGGTTTCCCACCCACTAGTGGGAGAGGATTACACCTAAGGACCTTATTTTGGGAGTCATAAGGTGGGGTTCAGAGGACGATCAAGAGAAAAGGGGATATGAGCAAAGGAGACAAGAGGGAGTAGAGAGGCAGCAAGAGGAAAGGAGATAAGAGGAGGGAGAGAGGCATTAGGGTACGAGACAATAGAGTAGCAAAGTGGATGAGGGTGGGGCTAGAGGATAGCCAGAGAGGAGGAGGAGGTGGCATTGGAGGAGGGCTAGAGAGAGGTGGAATGTGGGGGAGGAGATCGAGGTAGGATGGCCAAGCAATGGGAGAGGTCCAAAGACATATGTAGCACGACAGGAGGATATGTGAGGTCTAGAGCGATATGTGGCGAGACTAGGGAGCTAGTTAGAGGTGGAGATTCTATAGGAGGTGGAGGGGAGGTTTGTTGGACAGAAAGGTATTGGTAGTAGAGTACAGTAGAGGTGAGTTCAAGTGAGGGCCAAGCAAGAGGAGGCAAGGGCCATAGGTCAACAGGAGGGAGCATAGGGGGAGACTGATGCAAGAGGACATCCAGAGAGGATGACAGAGAGTAGATGACAAAGGAGGGTCCAGTCAGAGATCCATGTGGAGAAGGATTCCCATACATAAGAGAGAGGGATGAGTGAAGATGGATAGGAGTTAGAGGGGGAGGGATGAATAGTTGGACAACTAAGGAGACTAATGAGGGTAGAGAGGAGAGGATAGCCGAGGAGGATTCAGGTGATGAGCAGGGTTGAGCCAGCATAGGAGGAGGTGCATATGGATGTGATGGATGTGGATGTTCATCAAGGAAAACTTTAGGAACCCCCCCCCTCGATACAGGTGTAAAATCCTAGAGAATCCAGTATACTTCTCGATGAAAAATATTAATTTTATTGGCTATTTTTTTTCATTTTACGGGGAAAAAAAATCCCAATTGGAGAATCTTTTATATTCCTTAGAAGTTCATGGAAAATCTTGGTGAATTGCAAATTGTTTTAATAGAATAAAATATTTTTCATTGGCGAATAAAACCATTTTTCAAACCAGAATTTTTTTTCATTGGCGATTAAAACCCTTTTCAAAGCAAAAAATATATTTTCATTAGCGAATTAAAAATAATCTCAAAATAGTAAAAAAATCTAGTGGTGAAATAAATAGATATGACAATGAAAAATCATAGGGGTCATTCGTTGAATCTTCGATGGATGACTATAGTTACATTCCGGAAGTAAATCTTTGAAGAAATAGACCTGCGATTTGAAACCTCTGGAATAAAACTATAACTGTTAGATGCGTACATGTGGCGAGATCAAGTCTCATCGCTCATCACTCATTCTTTCTTTTCAATGCCTCGACATTTTACATTTCATTTAATTGAAATTCTCATTCTTTTTGAAGAAAGTGTGGTTGTCATACTGCTAGTGCAGGCAGTGGCGGCGATTAATGCCATATGTGAAATGAACATCCAAAGCAATTTCTTGGACAAATCATAGCTTTAATGAAACAAGATTTGTAATGATTTCATATTGTTTGAACTTTGAGCGATTTTGATATCTTGTCAACTTGAGGTACAGTTCAATTTGGCATGTAGCTAGATGCTAGGCTGGTAACGGCACTGGTGACCCATAAATAGGGATAGTGATTCAGTGATTAGTAGATAATTCCATAAGGGTTTTTATTTTCTATGGTTAATAAGGTTCACGAAGAAGATGATGCAATATTGGGGATATTGTAAATTCTCCTACCTACAGTTATGTAGTTATAGAGTAATTAGTAAAAGACGAATTTCCTTCAACTTCAGAATGGGTGGAATTGGAAAGAAGTTGATTTGGTTAACCTGAATTTTCAGACGATTTTTGAACCAGGATGAGGAGCTCCGATGGAGATAAGTGTTATCCCAATGCATAGAGGCTGCAAGTAAAATATGGGAGCAAATTTGCTTCTCCTCCTATATTCTAACAGCTCCCATTTCCTTAGCATGGCTCTAGTTCTCAAAGGGGATAAGTATATTTTGTATCTTCACGGCTCCCATTTCCCCAACATGGTTGGAAAATCCACCAGTTGGAAAATCCACCAGCAGAAGCTTGGAATCATGAATTTATTTTCAAAGCCACATTTGTATTATGTTGTCACCAGCAAAAGCTTGGAATCATGCATTTATTTTTAGAGTTACGTGTGTAGTAAGTTTTCAGCAGCAAAGCTTGGAAATTGGAATCAATTTATAATCCATTATAATGAGCAACAACTTGGAATAAATTATTAAATTTTGTCTATGTAAAGTACTAAAGTGACACACTAACATATGTTATTTATACAAAATAGGAGCTACAGTGCTACTCGTCTGTACAAAGATATGTAATAATGTGACATTGAAATTCAGTTGCAATAAAATAAATGGTTGTGTTGTGTTATTCTTGATTCCTTGAATCTTCGTTATTCATTTACGCTTAAGAGTAAAGAGTTTTCTTCTGAGTTAAGAACTTCAATGTCTATTAATAATTTAATATATTCAAATCAGTTTTTTTCTTTTGAGAAATTAAGTAATATACTTTATGCAATATGCACTTGATAATTCATGGTTATATCGGGCCATTGGGGGAATGCAATCATTCGTTATGCCGATGTTTACGTGTTACAGCGATGTACTTACTTTTGTTGACTCTATCAGTATATCGGGGAGAACACCTTATGAGTTATGAGTCTTCCTTCAGGCCATTGACGGGGTTGTGATGGGGGTTCCACCGATAAAGAATTGCTAGGTCGATGCCTATGGTATTGACTGTAAAACACATGTGTCATGTTTAATTTTTTAAGTTAATATCATAAATTACTCAAGTTTCAACCATTGGATGAGCATTTGATGTATGGTTGTAGTTGCATTCTGTAATGAAATGCACAGAGCGATGGGCTTCCCAACTTAAACCTCTGGAATCACCCTATAACCATTAGATTTAGAGAGATCGGTGGTTAAGATTAAGAATTTGCAACTTGTAGACCTAAACATGTCATTCACTTTAATGTTTCGATTTCGAGAAACAAAGCATTTAAATCACTTTGTACTGCTAACTGCTAAGAGTCAACTCAAACTATCAAGTGATTAATGTTTATTTTTAAAGTTGGTATCATAATTCATAAATTACTCAAGTTTCAAATATTGGATGAACATTTTATGTATGGTTGTAGTTGCATTTTGTAATGAAATGCATAGAGTGATGGGCTTCCCAACGAAAACCTCTCAAATCACCCTATAACCATTAGATTTAGAAATATCAATGGTTAAGATTAAGAATTTGTAACTTGTAGACCTAAGACGTGTCATTCACTTTTGTCTTTAATGTTCCAATTTTGAAAAAAAAAATCATTTAAAGCACTTTGTACTGCTAACTATGAAGTGTCAACTCAAACTATCAAGTGATTAATGTTTATTTTTAAATTTAATATCATAATTCATAAATTACTCAAGTTTAAACCATTGAATGAACATTTGATGTATGGTTGTAGTTGCATTCCGTAATGAAATACATAGGGCGATGGGCTTCCCAACTTAAACTTCTGGAATCACCCTATAACCGTTATATTTAGAAAGATCCATGGTTAAGAATTTGCAACTTGTAGTCTTGTAGAATTGTAGACCTAACTCCTAAGACGTGTCATTCAGTTTAATGTTCCAATTACGAGAAAAAAATATTTAAAACACTTTGCACTTTTCAATTGTACAGTGATTTTTAAAGTCTGCACTCTTCAGATTCCTCATTGCAGTGCACCACCTTCTTTTGGATACCACAGTTTCACTTCCAACAATTCCATTCCATTTTTCAAGAGTCGAGACTTAGAATCTAGGTAAGTGAGAATTCCTACAACTATGTTTCATTGTTTGACATTTCTGAAATTCTTATTTTGTCAAATTTTGAAGTTTGGGTTTAGAGACTCAAGAATTCGTTAAAATTAAGGAGGACTAATAGGTATTACTTATTAGGGAGTTCAAATTTCACAACTTCAGATTTGTATAAGCATGTCTACCACTAGTACCACTAGACTTAGAGCAATGTCTGATAAAAAAATACATTATGCAAAATTGCTTAAAACCCCAGGTTTCACCGATAGGTACCATGATATTTATGATCCTGAAATCTATGGTAGGCGTACCTCAGAACTTATATTTACATCTCAGAATGAGGTTGCAAAGAAAATAAAAGTTGATAGTATTAGTGCATCGTGGGTAGCTGGATTAGGGCACGTGATGTTACATGAAGTTTTCCCTTGCCCAGAATTTATCGTGGTCTGTGCCAAAAAATATGATGATGAGAAAAGAGAAATTGTTAATAAAGATAACCAAGAAGAATTGTTATCCATTAATGCAGAAGAACTTGGAAAAGTGTTGGGGTTTACAACCGAAGAATTTGGAAACCACCACATTGACCTAGAAAAGTTTGCTAGTGGTTATAAAGCAGTGGAAGAAACGCAGAAAAATGATTTCTTAAATACAATAGTTATGGATAGAAACAAATTGAAAGGTGATCATAAGCCTCCTTATAATTTGGAAAATTTTAAACCGTGGGTTCAGGATACTATTTCCATGCTAAAAAAATTCCTCATTCTGGATAGCAATTTGGAAGTGGGTGCAAGCCTCCTTGAAATGAAATATAATATCCATTACGTTGATGAACATGTCAAATATAATTATACTCAGCACATTATAAAATCCATGCATAAACAATTTTTAATGATTAAAGCATGTTCCACGAAGACATTTAGGTTCACAACCTACTTGTACTATCTTTTTCTATTCAAATTTAGAGGAATGTTTCAGACTAGCAAGCTTCAGATTCATACCTATAGTAATGCAAAGGATTTTTTTTTGGCTCTAGTATATGAATGGACCACTGAGATAAGGATGCATGATTCTCGAAAAAACTACAGTCATTTTGTAGACTACTTTTTGGCTCCATTGCATCAAGTAATTATAAATACTCCAATGCCTAGATTGCCTATGTCATGTAGAAATTGCATGCAACTAGGAAAAGAAATAAAATTGGTTGATTGGTACCTAATGGAAGAATATACTATGCTAATATTTTATCGATCGAGATTACAACCATACAAACTTCCAATACATGTGACAAAGGATTTTTGCATTGGAATATGTAAGGCAGGTGCAGAGTTCTAATGAACTACACTTTCTCATTCAACAAAAGAAGACCTTATTTCCCTCTTTACCTTTTTCATGTGGAGGGTTCACATTCGAGAGGAAAACATTTAGTGTGGCACATAATCTTTTGAATTTTTTTGCATTTGATGCTATCTGTCACTGGCAGTATCATCCATGAGACATCATTAAATCAATGATTGTGGCCAATAGGAATGCTGCAAATAGAATTCAACATCAAAGTAAACCCTTGCTTGAAAACTTGAGAAACAAGGATTCTTGGGATGAGGTCAAAATAGAAATGGAGAAAAGTGTTGTTGAGAATGGTATTTATTTTGAACAATCGTCAATAGAAATAATGGCATTGCACAGAAAGACAATCAGGAAATACAACATTTTTATGAAAAAAGTGATAAACCATCTAGTAGACTAAAAATTCCAGGTTCTTTAGAGAAGGAATTTATAGATTAAAATTGATCATGATCAAAAATTACTTCCTTTCGGTCTATGAGGAAGGACGTAGGTGATCCAAGAGCTCTTGCAGAGTATGATGCTAATGAAGAATATATAGAGTTTAGGAAATTGTGGAATATAGAGCATCCTGATGAACGTGGGAGCAAAGGAAGTGATGAATCTGATGATGATATTGATAGGGAAGAATAAGAACAAAGCCATGCCAATTACAAACTTGGTTTAAGTGAGGCCGCAAAAGAAGAATATGCTTCAACATATACTTCAGGAGCAGCCATACTTGAAAAAAATGGTTATGAAGGTGGTCCTTTGGGGTCCAAAGGACAAGGCCCTTTGACAATACCGAGTGTTATGCATAGAAAAATAGGTGATAAATTTGGCCTTGGGCTTGGACGTGAAAAAGTAGACCAAGGGCATACAAGTCAAACTCAATTTATTAGAGCTTCTTTTCCTCATCCTCATGGTCAGATACAATCACAACTAGGACTTTCCCTTGGTGGACATCTTAGTGCAACTGCAAGTACCATTGGTGGCGATGGTATGGGTAGTAGTACTAGTAGTGGTCAAAATGTGATACAATGAGAAATTACACACAATACTAAGAGGAAAACAAAAAAAGATACCACAGAAACACCAGGTGATCAAGGCAATCAAAAGAGGCAAAGGATTTTGACAGGTCCAAGTCACACTATCAGTGGATCCACCAGTACCACAAAGGAGTTATTTCCAGAGACTCCCACAAATCTATTTAGTGTCTGTGTGACATCATTAGAAACTGCAAGTACTCCTATTCCTTCACCATTCAAGAATTCCATTGTTCTTGCCTCCCCGGCTATGATTTCATTGAAGAGTTTAAAAAGAAATCAGACTTGAATAAAAAAGAAAAGAAGCAACTGATGGATAGTGCATCTATTGTAACTTCAGACATTGCAAAAACCATGGTATTACCCACATTTGACACAAATAAAGAAATCATGGAGTACACTATTGTTGTTCCCACAGTTTAAAACAAACCAACAAATCAGATTGATTGATCTGAATACCAAGTAACCAATTTTCAATTGGATTTTTCTGGCTTGAAAAATACTGACAAAATTAATGTATCAAAGAAGAACAATGGATTGGTGTACACATCATTTCTAAAGAAAGATAGAGAGAAGAAAAGGTTGCAGACCCAAATAGAAAAGTTACAGGAAAACCTAGCAAGTGAGAAAGCAAAGAGGAAACCAGCAAATAACAAGAGCAATGAATTGGAAAAAAGAATAATAAAATCTTCCTCTACATCAACAAGCAAAGAGGATAAATCAAATGAGAGAGAAGTGAATGACCTGAAGCGAAGGCTAGATGAGAGCAACAAGAAATATGATGAGGAAATATCCACTTCAGAAAAATTAAGAGTAAGCATTGTGAATGGAAATGCACAGTGGGAACAAAAATTGGAGAAACAAAGAAAAACAAATGAAAGATTGGAGACAGAGCTGACGGAAGCAAAAGAAGAAATTAAGTCTTCTCAAAATAGGTTATCTGCATTTTGTAGAGATAGAGTGAGGCATATGAAACAAAAGATCTGGGATGAAATAATGCAGAGGTTTGATCATTTGTGTAACATGTTTTAGTTGCTTGATGCTATCAGACAACATTATAAGAAGCTTAACAAATATTTAGTGAACAACAAAAAGGTGTTCAAATTAGAGAAATCTACAAATGAAGTTCTACAAACAGTCTACGAAGCCAATGACAATGATCTAAAATCAAAAGGGATTACCAATCAGATTGAAACCTCAATGAAGTTGTCATCTATCATTGAAAAATGTTCGAGAATGTCTGGAACAAAGGAATATTTGCATTTGGTTGCAGACAAGATGAAGGTGGTGGATGAAAAGGTAAGGAACTTCACAGAGCTTGGTTTTCAAGAGCCTTTTGACACAAATGAGTGATTCATTGGAAAGGATGCTTTCAGAAAGAAGATGGAAGGTGCAAGGAAGATTGATTTGGACCAGTTTCCTCAGAACCAAGATGTGAACTATTTGGATTCCATCAGAACACTGATAACCTTGAATGCAAAATTGATTGAAGAATTCAAGACAAGTTCCATTTCCAATTACAATCAAGAAATGTTAACAAAACTTCAAGTCAAACAACATCAGTTAGAGCAAATGACAATTCCACCACCTGAAGAGTGGAAGTTGCTAGAAAAGTTGATACAGTGACTTGATTTATTATTTTCAATCTTTGATAATATGAGTTTCAAAGTTCCAACTCAGCTCTGTGTAGACTTGTCTTTGGGCATTGGCAAGATTTTGCATTGCCAATGCCAATATGTACTCCTTCATGTGAAATTCAATTAAAAAGCTCAAATTCAGACTTCAGTAATGTGATGATGTTCAATTATCTGGATTCTGTATTATTTATTTTATGATTTGAACTAGTGATGAACTGTTAGCTCATTATATTTACTTCTTGGTAGAGCTTCCATTTCCAAGTTATGGATGTTGAACTGTTAGCTCATTATATTTACTTCTTGGTAGAGCTTCCATTTCCAAGTTATGGATGTTGAACTGTTAGCTCATTATATTTACTTCTTGGTAGAGCTAAAGCTTATAAGTTATGGATGTTGAGCTGTTAGCTTCTGTTATGTTTTGACTAAAAATCTTGATCAGTATCCACCAACTTACACCTCACCCACATCCCACATACTGCAAAAATACACTACATTTGATTTTATGATTAGCACAAATTGCAAGGCTTTGTGTGACAAGATCCATTTTGTGGCCCACATTACTACTTGATCAATGATCATGTCCATAAATAAATCTAAAACCCCATGGTCACAACCCCTATTCCTGAAGAATTCAAATTCAATGTACTAAAAAATTGAATAACATAAACAATTTGAATAACATAAACAACCACTTTGGAGACAACCAAATAAGTTAATAACTTATAAGCATATGAATCCACAATAGTTGAACACTCGAAAGAAAATTAGTAAATATGTGTAACCTTCTCCATTGTATTGATCTTCAAAGTTCAAATGATATGCATTATAAAAATAATTTATGATATGAGATGGATGGGCGAATTGGTGCAATCTATTATCTATCTTCTTACTATTTTCTACTCTAAAGTCTAATTAAGAATGATGTGATGATCCATTGATCTCCTATTGGGGTCTTGATCTCTCTTATATATGAGAGGCAACAAGCTACAAAACCCTTGCAAAAATTCATGACGTTTTGACAACTAAACATAACTCAAATTATAAATAAAACAATGGCGCAGGTGAATGCACCGATCCGTTAATCTCCAAGCAAAAGCCCGTGACCACCGACCACCTAAGATCTATTCAAGGCTTCTACTCCATGATAGGGCACTCATCATGTTGTCAGCTGGCGTTCTTCCTCTGAATCTAATGGTTTTCCCGTTGGATCTGATTCTGACAAATCTACAGTTTGGATAATAAATATATTGACTATAGAGAGGTGATGGATGTACTCCTATTCAGCATAGGTGTCCACATTAGAGATCGCCTCTTTCATATCATATTCCAGAGACATTATTTTTTCGAGTTGCTTATGACTGTTTTGTAAAACCATATCCTCGTCATGTATTTCTTGCAACACAGCAATCAAAAGCCCATCAAGCTCTTCCTTCCAATCATCATATTCTCGCGGGTTTCTAATGCCAAAATGAAGTGTCAAGAGTGGGACTGAATCAAAGCAGTCAAAATCTTCCCTAAGCATGTTATGATATCCGTTATGTGATTCTACCAACTTGTTATATGTCAGTAATATTTGTCCTTTCATGGCATTCTTATCTACGAGCTCCTTTTTTTTCTCCATCATTCTAGGCTACAATCCTTCATTCTCCACCAATGCAATTCGTGTCTGATTGAATACTTCCCAATATTCAATACCACATTTCATCATTTTATTGAACCTTTCTTTTATCATTTCAGATACAGTGTTATATTTGATGGTTTTCACTTCTTTCTCCAATTCTTCACATTTCCCTTGCAATTTCAGATGGCAATTCTTCCAGTAGGTTGCATCAGCCAATGCATCAAGCAATCTCTTATCTTTTTCAAGCCATGGGGAGTACAACTCTGATGTGGAGGAGGAAGATGTTTTTTCTTGCTGATTTTCTAGCTCCTTCTTCAGTTTGTCATTTTCCTTAATCAGTTTATCGATTTGTGCTTTGGTAAATTTTGTCACATTTATGTTCAATTCTGTTGTCTCCATAGGGTTGGTATCCACTACTCATTGAACCAAGAGATGACCAAACACTTGGTTTGGATTACTAATTATATCAGGTCTTTTATCATGGGGATACAGTGACCAAATAAGCAAGGTGGCTTCGTCTGGGTTGTACCCAGATCCTGAATACATTTTGTCACTTGCTTCTTCTGTTAAGTTCATTGTCGTATCCCCTCCTTTTCTGAAGCTATCAAATACAATTGAAGAGCTAATATCCCACCCTGGGAGGAGCAACACTCCAGCTTCTTGAAGCAATTCCCTACTTCTTTCAGGAGTGATGGACTCCATTTCCTTTTCGACCTCCCTTTTCAATTCCTCCAGAGCGGTTGCATCATAATCAGGACTGATATCCTGTATCTGTTGTCTCATTTTTCTACCTTTATATTCATAAACAAATGATTTAAATTCAGAATATTTAACAAAATCACAATCAGAAATAAACTGTTGTCTAGCCATGACCCTCACATCATCAGATAGTTCATTTGATGCCTCAAATCTTACAATATTCTGTTCTTGAGGGGGATTGTATTGTGCAATCACAGGAGCACTGATTTGCTTGACCTGCTCACCCTCTTCATCACTCTGCTCTTCTTCACTTATATCATTATCTACAGAAAAACATACCTCAGGAGTAGGTTATGAAGGTATGTAATCCAAGGGCTCTATGTCTTCAGCTTGTACTCTTGAATAGGTTGCATGAGGTGCATCAGAAACAACTGGGGGAACATCCTTTACCAATTCATTGACATGAGCAATGAGTTGCTCAATTCTTGTTAAAGGATCTTGTATCTCACCAAATGCCTTTGAATAAGATGGGACATTTTTCCTCTTCCATTCCTCTGCAAGCATAATCTTGTTATAGGTGGCCATTCTTTCCTTAGTGGAAGCCTCATCATGGTTTCTTATGACATCTTCGATTGAGAACAAATGTTCATAACCTGATAGCCCCTGTGGTAATCTCGCCTTGTGAATAAACCCTTCTGCATCAAATTGTTTCCTTACATCACCTAGAGGTAGGTTGTATTGTGCTAATTTACCATCAATTTCTCCATATCCTTCATTGGCAACCACTGTAAAGTCTCCAAAACATAAGGTGTTGGGCATAATTGATTGTTTGCTATGTCCTTTGAGGTGTTTGGAATCAGATTTTGCCAATTGCCTCACAATTTCTAAAAAGGAAATTCGGTCAGGAACTACTCGTGGCATCAAGTGTGGAGCCCCTTCGAACCCATAAACCCTTATCATTGTACAATCAGGGAAAGCATACCAGTCTCCCTAGTTATGATTCACTTTATTTCTCTGGTCATTTTCCTTTGGTCTTAGAAATCTTTGTACTTCTGGGGATAGGTTATAGTTGCACGGATACCCCAACAACTTCATCAATTTTTTTAAAAAAATTCTTCAAAATAATGGTAATGAGACCTACCAAATCGATTGTCCCACAATGAAGTCCACATTTTTACAGGTTTAAAATCTCCATTTTCATCTGTATCTTTTATCCTTAATTCTTCACTCCAGACCCCTCTGACTTGTCCCTCGTACAATAGCAAATGCATAAGCAAAGAATAGTGTTCAAAATTCATATTATCACTATTATTTTAAATCTTTTCGAGCCCTCGATGTAGGGCATTGGCCAAGTAGCTAGCATAATCAAATGGCCTGGCATCCTTGCTCTGTATGTCTGCAGCTAAGACCATTGGGGCAATCGACATGAGAGGCAGAACCTCTACTCCCAAAACCTGACCAACTGAATAATAGGTGTATTGGAAATACTCTTCGAACAAATCTTCATGGAAAGGAGGGTTTTCACTACTAGAGAACATCCTGAGTTGGCCTCCATCATCATTGGGCCTATGCAAAGGTAATTTCCATCTCTTATAGCTGGTATCCATGTGGCGATACTTTGTCAAGAGATCTTTGAGCGTGAATGATAAATTTAGTTAACAGTCTAACTAAAAGACATTAGAAATGAGATCCCTAGAAATAACAAGCATGTCACCCCCGCCATGTGACTGAATAGTTCTTTTCTTGGGATCATATCTGATAGCAAGAGCTTTAATTAGCTCTGCGTTCACAAACACATTGGGCACCACAAGTCTTCCCAGGTTCAACCTCCATGGATTGTAGATTGGTTGGAACCTAAATTTTTTTCTGTAATGGTACATGAAGAGGTTGTACCCTCGTTGTGGTGTCCAAATATCCCCTAAGCCCTTATGTTTGTCCCATAATTGATCCATGGAAGGATTCATTTGAGCACTCCTCTTGGGTCTCGGCCCCGACCCAAAACATTGATCTATCAGGTCTTCATTTAGGAGTCTCTTAGGCTTTTCGGTTTTCTATTTTTTAGCTTTAGGTTTGTCTGTACTCTCTTCCATTATTTAAATCTTAAGCTTTTGAGTAAAATAGCTTCTCAGCTAGGTCTGAAAGTGAAGTACTTACGTGAGTCTTGCCGAGTCGCCTCCACAATCCACCAGTCTTTTCTGCGTCAGAACTCCAAGTTTTTGCCTTTCTGCTTCTGCCCTAAGCAAAATCTTCCAGGATTTTGTAACAACTATGCGATCAACTTGTGATATAATTCACTTCAATTCTAGTTCATAAATGCACCATAGCACGATGCCATGAGATGTGACATCAGTCTTTCACCGATAGCCACCCTCTCCACTAATGGACACCTATCCTTCATTTTATCGGTGGGACGCTAGATAATGTTTCCCCGATGCACCATAGTTCCCTCGATATTATTTATGGCTTATGCATTCGATAATTCATGCCTATGGCCATGGGCCATGGTTATAATTCATGGTTACTTTTGTTGAAAACTTGACTTTATCGGTATATCAGGAGAGCACCTTAAGAGTCAGCTCGATAGAGTATTGTTACACTGATACTAGGTTATGAGCTATTTTTATCAGGCCATCGGCGGGATTGTGATGGGGTTCCGCCGATGAAGCATTGTTAGGCCGATGGTATTGAATTTTGTTAGGAATGGGGGAAGGACTACGTCACTACGGAATTTCAAATTTTGTTTAATTACACTGAAAGCGTTATACAGTGAAAGCAACAAAGGAATATTCGTAAAATTTTTGAAGCTTCATTGAAAATGACAGGCAAGTGGAAGTATGTGCTCCTTAAAAATAACAAGCACATAAAATGTTTTTTTTTTCTATTTTTTGAAAAAATTTAAATTAAAAGCTTCCCAATAAATAGTTGTTAATTTAAATACTATTGGATTAAAATTACAAACTAAGATATGTATGCTTAAATAGTTTTATATATATATTATTAATTAATATATATAAAAATAGTAGAAATAGCTTTTTATATATATTATTAGTTTTTTATATATTTTATTAATTAATATTATAATAAACAATGTAAGTATTGATAACTTTCAGCATTCTTTATATATATTATTAATTAATATATGTATACTAGTATTTATGGATGCAATGTGAATGTAGGCTATAATATGGATCTTGTCACACAAATTTCTACAATTTGCATTGTTCATAAAATCAAAGTGGTATATTTTTGTGATTATTGATAAAATAAGATAATTCATGCCCATGGTCATAAATTATAATTCATGGTTACTTTTGTTGACAACTTGACTCTATCAGTATATTGGGAGAGCACCTTAGGAGTCAACCCGATAGAGTATTGTTACACCGATACTAGGTTGTGAGCTATTTTTATCGGGCCATCGACGGGATTGTGATGGGGGTTCCGCCAATGAAGCATTGTTAGGTCGATGCCCGATGGTATTGAATCTTATATAATTTATAAAATATCATCAACTACATTACTACAGTTTGACTTTGGTATATGTATTATGATTCATGAAGTGCAATATAATATAAAATATAATGGAGACTTGGACTGCAATATAAAATAAAATATTCTGAACTTGAAGTGCAATGATACACAATTTATTTGAATACAATATACAAAATTATCAACTACAGTTTGGAATTTGATTCAAGCTGACATGCAGTGCTTGAGTGCAATATAAAATAAGATATCATGAACATGAAGTGCAATGATTCACAATTTCAATGTTCATTGAATACAATATAAAATATCATCAGACATCAACTACACTTTGGACTTTCGAACAATGGAAACTGATTCATGAAGTGCAGAAAAAATACCTAAAACCTGCTAATTATCTCCCATTTCCCAAACGGAGTCAGGGTCCTCAAATCGATCCTCATCTTCAGATAAAGTAAAAGAGTCATCTTGATTCTGAGACTGCTCTGCAGTTTCTTCGGCCTGTGTCTCGAATTCAACATTTATTGTTTGATTTGTGTCAATTTCAATATCATTGTCATCTGTCCCAGGCCCAGTCCCACTGCCACTACCACCAGTACTGACGGCTGTTGGAATTGGAGAGCTTGTGTTGCACAACCCAGTCCCTCTTCTTTCACATGTGGACCTCCAGATTGCGAGTGCCCTTTCAAAAGGAAATTTTTTGACATTATACGCAGTTCCTTTCATCCTCAAGCAATTTTCCAAATTCTTGTCCAGTTTGTTTCTTAACTTTGATTTCAAAAACCCCAATGTACTGAAAACTCTCGCATCCTCCACCGAACCCAATATCATTGTTTGACATAAATCAGCAAGTTTGAAATATTCTAACATCGAACCACGCAATATTTCACTCTGACCTAAGCTTGTCCAAACCTTTTTTATTGATCCCCATTCAAAGGCCTTCTCCTTGCCCATGGATTTATATTGCTCCCTCATAGCTGTTGCAAAAATCCGAGATTGCTTTCTAAGCTTTTTTTCATCTAAAATTCCTTCTATTACTTGTTCATTGTATGTTGCCTTTTCTGAAAACTGTTCGATCAAGATTTTTACTTGATCATGAAAATATTTTGGGTTATCTTGGTTTACCCAAAATTGAGGATACAGAATACCCATGGCTTCAAGTATTTCATGTCGAGGGAATCTTTCACGAATCTCTGAGGAAAGAGATTTTGCAATTTCCTTCAAATTATCACTTACAGATTTAACAATGCCGTTAAAATCTTCCTTGTTAACAGGTACTTCTTTTCTAGAGCGTCTGCCAGTGCCTGTCTTACAATGGTACATTGGTATCTCATGTCCACATACACAAATACATAAGTTCCCACTTGCATTAAACTATAAATAATTATTAGGATTATTCAAATCAGTAATTTTCCGCCACATCAAATAATTTGCGCCTTCTTGTGTTAGATCTAGATATAGATGATCGAGAGCCAAGCATGTAAGTTTACATATATTGCCATATTCATAAATATACATAGTTCTATCTTGGGCTTTCTTCACAAGATTGTTCATCTCATCCAGCATAGGGAGAAGACTAGCTAAAGTCAAGAGTGTCTCTATATCGCTTAACCTATGTAAGAGGTTAGGAGCTTTGTCTATTGTGTTGTGATGCTTGTACATCACTCCAATCAAGGATTGATATTTTGAAAGAACTCGTTGCGCTAGTCCATGCAGGGAGATCCATCTGGTATCAACATCCTTGAGAAGCTTGTTTCCAGGTGTTATTCCCTCAGCAAAATGTTGAAATTCAAGGAAACGTTTGGGACTTCAGCAGAAGTATGCGTAGATCTCACGAACTATATTTTCAACTTTTGATATTGTAGGAAACTTGCTTACAATTTTGAATGCTAAATTCATTATGTGGGCCATGCAGTGAATGCCAAGCATGTATGGTGCACAAGTAGTTTGTAGCTTTGTGCAAAGACCACTCCTTTGACCTTGCATCACTGCAGCTCCATCAGCTCCTACACACACCAATTTTTTGGCAATTGTCAACTCATCCATACCTGCAATTTCATTCAAAGATTTCTTGGCTAGTTCAAATAGATTTTGCGATGTTGAACTGTCCTTCATTTTATGAACACAAAGAAGATGAGCTTGGCGAACATGTTGTTCTACAGTATACGAATGCATACAAACCCAAGAAGTATTGTCTACCGCAGTAACTTCATCTAAAGATAATGCAATGAAATTTGACTCTTTTAATTTCTCCTTTAAATCTTGCTTTTCCACTGCAGCAAGACAGTTCGCCCATTCCCATCCAGTGTTTACTGACCAATGTGAGAAGGGAAAGTGGGGAACACTCAAATAAGATAATAAATCAAAATATTCTAGGTAGTCTGTCATAGGACGCCCCTTGGAAAAAATATGAAAAACACCACTCATCTGAACAGTTTTTGACAGATTTGCTGCTGCCATGGCTTTTCCAAAATGAGCCTCAAGTGTACCTTCACATTTTTTAATCTTCAAAATTCTATGGTTATGCTCTCCATAATCTACGACATACTTAACATGAAGACATTCTTCCTTTGATTTCCATCGTACGATTGATTGTTCCTTTCCGTCTACAATTTTTCTTTCGTAAAGTTTGCCGATATGCTTTTCTATAGTGTCAAGCTTTAGCTGCATCGTCTTGTCTCTTCCACTTTTCCAACTATAGATCTTACATCTGACCTTTGTTGCCCTTTCAATATCGTTTTCATTTGATACCCCCACTACTTCAAGGAATGGGTACTTCGACAACCAACCAATTTGAAAATTCCTTGTCATTTCCCACTCACGCCCCAATTTTGCTTTGCCTTTTCTTTTCTTGCTACCAACATCATCCTCATCCAAGTCGATTATCTCATTCTGGCTATCCAGGGTATCCCTTGGAACATCTTCTGCGGTATTGCCATCCTCATTTGATACATTTTGATTTAACACAATGACAATCTCACCTTGACCTTCCTGTGGCGGAAGAGTTGATGATGTATCTCCATCTTCAATAATATTTGGTGGAAGAGTTGATGGTGTAGCTCCACCTTGATCTGATGGATTAGAAGCTTTTCCAATTCCAAAGTAAGACTGTATGTTACCTCCCCATTTTGGGCGTTTTGATGGCCTCCCAATCTCTTCATTACCCGCCTGCTCAGGAGTCTTACCCTTGCTACTCGACATATTGATCTCACTTCGAATAAAAGCTGGAAAAAAATGTCTTCTTGTTTAAGAAGGACAGACCGATAGAGAATATAGATCCCATTCCCTACTTAAAATTATGTTTAAGACTGAAGCAAGAATGGAAAATAGATAAAGAAATCTTATTATTATAACTAATATTCTAATAACTAATAATAGTATGAAGAAATGATCACTCGCCTTTGAGTCTACATTTTCGGCTTTCGCTGACTTCTGAATTGAGAAGTACAACCTCAGAACCGAACAAAATTTGTAAAACCGAACAAAATGTGTAAGAACAAATAACAGTTTCAATTGTATTTATATCAATCCATATTTGGCGAATTCCGTAGGATTTTGAAATTGTATGTTAAAAATTTGGCGAATCCTGCGTGCTTATACAACGATACCTTGAAATTTTCAAGGTGAAATAGGTCCTCATAAGCAACTATTTATAAATTTTAATTGGCGAAATGGGTCTTCACAAGCAAGTATTTGTAAATTTTAATTGGCGAAATGGGTCTTCATATAATGTTGTTTTAATAGTATTGGCGAATATGTAGGTGACTTTGACATGCTCCCCAGGATTCCAAGTGAAAATATTGATCGGTGCATTGGAAACGCGTATTCTGTTATGGCGAATTTATTGCCTAAACATGCCTCATAAAAAAAAACTGTTGGCGAATGGACATGCATTGGACCGATAGTTCGTGAATTCCTAGCAATTTGAACACCCTGCAGATACGGTAGATTTTCCAAATTCAAATTGCCAGATTCCTAGAATTCGCCAATTGGCGAAGATTTGCCACTAAAGTTATCCCTGTTCATAATCACTAGCAATATTTTCTAGGTCAATGTGGATGTTTCCAAATTCTTTGATTGTAAACCCCAACACTTTTCCAAATTCTTCTACAATAATGGATAACATTTTTTCTTTGATATCTTTATTAACAATTAATTTTTTTATATCATCATAATTGTGGGCGCAGACCATGATAAATTCTAGGCAAGAGAAAACCTCATGTAACACCATGCGCGCCAATCCAACTACCCACGATGTAGTCATACTATTAATTGGCATTGTTTTACTATTTTGCAATTGCATTTTCTTTGTAGCCTTATTCTCACATGAAAATCTAAGTTTTAAGGTAATCCTACCATAGATTCAGGATCATAAATATCATGGTATTCACCGTGAAATTTCGAATTTTAAGCACTCAAACATGATCTATTTCTCTATTTGAATTTGCTTTGCCTTTCCCAAAAATTGGTCTAGTAGTGGTGGTAGACATGCTTGTACAACGTGAAGTCCCTCTTAAGTCCTTAATTTTTCCTAAGCCTCTCAATTTCTCAACCCTAAACCCAAAGTTTGAAAAATTAAGAATTTAAGAAACGATGAAAAGTAGGATTTTTGTCTTTCGCTTACCTGGATTTTGATTTTTAAAAAGATTAACACAGAGACACTGAAAGACATGGAATGGCTGTGTTAGAACCCAGAATCTCCTTGGTGCACTACAATGAGCAATCTGAAATCTCCCTGAGTGGCGTGTGTTGGCCCTCTCACTTAAAAATAAAATCACTTAGTGGTAGAAAGTTCACTTATTTTATAATAATATTTGTTAATATTAAAGTGAATGAAACATCAACGTGTTATCTTCGGGCTACACAATTAGTACATTATATTTCTATATAGACACTTAGAAATAAATTAAACAACTTTCCTCCATTTCAGTACCTTCTATTAATTGATCACTTTTGACGAGAGGCATCATCATTCAAATGTTTCATCTCAAATAAATTCTCAACCATTGATCTTTATAAATCTAATGGTTATAGGGTGATTCTAGATGTTTTTGTTCACAAGCCTAGCGCTCTATGCATTTCATTCTGGAATACAACTACAGTCATCCATCAATACTCATTGAACGGTCAAGTAATTTATGATATAAACATGTGTTTTAAACTTGTTTTATACTATAGTGTATGCTAGGATACACAATCCTCAATGCCTCATGAGATTTTCCTTCGATAGAAAATCATTGGAGACATTGAGATGAGTCCATGTGTCCATTCAGTGGTTCCATGAGTCACATATAGATCTTCTTGAATCATCTCATGGACTCACAAAATCCCTTTAAAAGATAGACATTGACACCTGTCCCCTTTTTGTGGTTTTGCAACAATTGACTTAACCTTTATAAAACTATTTGTGGACTCGTGGAATCATTCCATTGCTCACAATCCTAACCTTTGATAGAAAACCCATTGGAGACATTGAGATGAGTCCACGTGTCCATTCGGCAGTTTCATGAGTTACATATAGATCTTCTTGAATCATCCTGCAGACTCGTAGAATCCATTTTAAAAGCAAGACATTGGTTGACACCTATGACATTGATTGACACCTATCCCCTTTCCATGGTTCCACATAAAAGGACTTAGTAAAATGAATAATGACACTGGGAACTAAGGGAGTAGGTCAACAACAAATTAGAAATAAAAATTCGGCAAACCATAGCAAGAGTGACAACATTTTACTAAACCCTAGCAAGAGTGACATTTTTAGTGTTTTTTGTCAATTTGATGGAAAATTTCTTTTTTCATTTATATTGCTTTATATTTTAAATCTGCATACAAATATTTCATATATAGATAATACTTAATTTCTTGAAGGAAACAATTATAATTTGTCTAAGTTTATTTGTGACATTTTTAGTGGTTTTTGTCAATTTGAGGGCAACTTTATTTTTTCATTTGTATTGTTTTATGTTTTAAATCTACATACAAGTATTTCATAAAGAGATAATACTTAATTTCTTGAAGGAAAAAAATATGATTTGTCTAAGTTTATTTCATTCCATTATTTAGCACTTATTATTAATTGTTTAATCTGGCCACATGCAACTAGAACTTTGAACTTGCAGCCTATGCATGCACAAACACATACTTTGTAACATATTAACATACATATAGTTTTCTATTGGTGTAATCATTGAACCTACTTTAAAGTTTATGTGCAAGTGCTACTGCTAGAAACATTAATGCTAATTACTTGTATAACTTGAATTGACATTGAACACACAAAGTAATTCTATACTGTAAATGAATAATGAAGAATAACACAACAATTTATTCTATTACAACTTAACTACAATGTTACATTATTACATAGCTTTTTAAAGAGGAGTAGAGCATGCAAGCTCTTGTGTTGTATAAATGACACATGTCACTTTACATAAGATGCAATTGATTCCAAGCTGGTAGTGGTGTTATGGGATACAAACCATATTCTCAAACCATGAGGCTTGTCAACCATGCTTGGGATCTTGGGATGTCAAATGATAGCTCCAAGCCTCTGGAACAACCGAAAATGACTTTGAGAATCCATAGGGCTTGCCTACCATGTTGAGAAAATGGGACCAGTGAACATAAAAAATATACCTATCCTAGTTACCAATAGGAATTATGCAAAAGATAAGGGGTAGTAAATCTTCCCCCATCCTCTTCGAGCATCTCCAAGGCACCAGGATAGCATAGAATGACTCTGAAAGTCCATTTTTCCTCTTTGATGGCCTCTGTCAAAATAGAGCATGAGAAGTCGATGACTTTCAATAAAAAAAATATTATAATACTTATGTGGTTGCACACTCTATGAAAGCACTTATCTCCATCATAGCTCCTCATCTTGGTCCAAAACTTGGCTTAGAAGCCAGGTAAACCAGATCAACTTCTTTCCAATTTCAACCATTTTGAACTTGAAGGAAATTGGTCTTTTACTCAGTAACTACATAATTGAAGGCATGAGAGTTTAGAGTATCCCCACTAATACCACAACATCATCTTACTCTATATTAACCTTGCAAAATGAAAACGCTTACCAGAATTCAAAATATTGCACTGGCACTCAATAGTAAAGCCTTCTACGAATGATTTCAATTGTGCTCACTATCCCTATTTATGGGCCATTTATGAATTATGAGCTCACCATGCCTATTTACTCATGATTTGTGTGAGGTATAACTGATTTTTGCACTAACCAAGTAACCAACTTTAATCGTGTGAGGTATAATTTTTTTTTTTATTGACATCTAGCTAAATATTGACAAGAATGCCACTCAAATGATATGAAATAAATTACAAATATTATTTCAATTGATAACTAGATTCATGTCATCATCATGTACAATACGTCATGCAGTTTTCAACATCAAGTTATCCAATCACTCACTTCAGATGTACATATGGCGTTAATTTCTGATTCCGTAACCCCATTTTCTTCAATGAACAATAATCCTATGGAATTGCAAAAATCAATAAAAGAAAACACATGCCATACTTTTTGCCATTTTCAATATCAAGTTATCAAATCAATCATTTCGCTCGCTTCAGATTAGAAGAGGAACTTAATTCTGAATATTTCAAAGATTTCCCAACTACGTATGACATTAATCTACGGTTACACAACCATATTTTCTTCAATGAATGATAATCCCATGAAATTGCGGAAATCAACAAAAAGATAGACAATTAAATGGCAAGCAGAGTAGAGAGTACTTCAAAGCAATGAAAAGATAGAGAATTAAATGGCTTGTTGTAGCTTAATCATTATCAATGTCCACTAATAAGTCGCAATAAATTTTGCTCACTTATGATCAAAACTATATGTTGATAATTTTCCCATCGAATGGTGAAATAGTTTTGTACATTAACTTTAATTTTCTTAGTATATTAACTTATGAAATGATAATATCTTTGTGGAGTATGAACTACAATTTTTATTCACATACCAATTTACTGACAATTAAGAGTAATATTAAATATATATGTCAAAGAAGTAAACAAATGAATCATACAAAAGTTATAAATGCCTTTTCAGTCTTAAAAGCCACTTTTTTATATTGAATAAAGAAATACGGATTTACAAGAATGGAGCTATGAAAAGTATTTTAATTTAATTAGTTGAAGACTAAAGTACATAGCCAACCTAGCCAAAAAGGAACTATGAGTTGTGATAAAAACTAGTCATAAATAACATATTAAAAGATTTGTACAACAAAATATACATAATTCATTACAAAAAATTATTTACCATTAACAGAGGCCCTGAACCGAGTGTTTGAGAAGGAGGTGAATTGAATTGAACAAATTAAGAGAAGAGAAGAAAAGGGCATCACCCAGATCCTTCCTCCAAAACTCTGAACTCTACAATGATTTGTTTGTCATATCACAGACCAAACCACACCTAATAACAGTCAAGGTAAGAGCTTGCATTGTAGAAGTAGCCATTTCAACTTTGGGAAAGATTCCACCAACATGCATTAACCCAAATTCAAAATTATAATGCTTATGTGCCAACTCCAACGAAGAAAGAGAGTAAATGAAAGGCTGAAAATAATGTCTTGCCAGCATCTTCACTAACTCTTTATCCAAGAAAATGTCCATGCAATTGGACAAGAAAGCAGAAGCTTCTTTAGAAAATAGAGCATGGGGGTTGTTTTGAAGCCATTTTCTACCCAAAATTATTCTTATAGCCTCCTCAACTTGCACACAATGAATAGTGAAAACCATACCTAACTTTCATCTATCGAATGCATTGCTGCTTCTTTTCTCCCAAAAAAAATTGGGTAGCATGACACGCCATCAAGACTCCATAATATCATAGTGAAATTGTGAATAGAAAAGAGAGAAAGCAAATGTGTTATAAATGATATGAAGAACATCAATACTCAACACTTGAGCATTTAATTCACCATAAGACACACATGTTGATGTGAATATTATTTCACAAAAAATGAGTTATGAATTTAAGTGATTTAATAAGTAATAAAGGGTCAACCATTGATATTTGCAAATCTAACGGTTCTAGGGTTATTCCAGAGGTTTGAATTCACAAGTCTAGTGCTTCAAACATTTTATTTTGGAATGCAACTACAATCGCCCATCGAACGGTTAAGTTGCACAATAATATAACTCGTAGTTACTGTCATTGCAATTTTAATTTTATGAGTATATTAATGTTATATTAACTTATTAAATAATATAACTCATAGTTACTAGTCGTTGAGTTGCATTTACATTTGGCTTTAGACATAGTACTTTGATCAATGGCTCACTTTTGATAAGAACTTATAATATGTTGAAACTTGTATCCATTCTGGACACTTTATGAAGGAATTTGGGTGTGTGGAAAATTTGTCTCGAAATAGAACAATATATAGCATTTGATATTTTCGCTACCCACACTATGCTTTTTTATTGGCATACCAGTTTAATTCACCAATGAATTTTTTTATTGGTTTGAAATTAGGTTTAATTCGCTATTGAAAATATATTTTTTGGTTTGAAAACAAGTTTTAATAACCAACATAAAAAAATTTGGTTTGAAAATAGGTTTAATTCGCCCACAAATATATTTTGTTGGTTTCAAAACAGGTTTAATTCACCAATGAAAATATTTTATTGGTTTGAAAATAGGTTTTAATTGTCGATGAAAATATTTTATTGGTTTAAAAATAATAATAATTCACCAAGATTTTCTATAGACTTTTAGCAATTACAAAAGATTTGCCAATTAAGATTATTATTTTTCCCTGAATAAAGAATTTTTTTCCAATAAAATTAATATTTTTTTGGGAGGTATACAAGATTCGCCAGGTTTTACACCTTTTTCGGGGGGTTCTTAAAGTTATCCCTGCTTCCAAATTTTGAATTGCTAACAATGCATCTACAACATGCTGAAGATACAATTCCAATTAAGCTCATAAAATTGAATTTACACACTTGATACTTCACCACTATCACCTTTCGCACTTCACTCTACATCACATCTCTCTCATAATCTCTACATTGATCATTCACATACTAAATCAATCTTCTATATACCACAAAAACCCACAACATCAATTAGGTCAACCTAATTGCATGAACCGTGTAACGCCATGACCTGTTGGCCCAAAACTCCATCACACATGCCTTGTGAAAGAAACCAAAAAAAATTCTTCATCAAAATAGGCCAGCATGACCTATAATCACTCCCATGAATCCAATCCTTACACAATTCAACTCTGCACGACCCCAAAACCCTTAGGTCGGCATTGCAAAGCAAAATCGATGAAGCAACAACTGAATGAACAAACCGTTCATCCACAACTCGAAATGTGGACCACCAAATCACTTGCCACTTGGAGTTCATACACTTCTGACATCCTCAAACACTTCCTCAAAATTGAGCAACATAATAATCATCTGTGATGGAATGCAGAGCATTCCAATATGCACTTTGCACCTGTAACTTTTCCATTACTGAGTCCGATACACTGTCATCAATATCTTCAGTTGTGAAAGATACAATCCTATAACTCTGGATTGCTTCAACACGTACCATTATTACATGTAAACCACATGACAAGATGATGCACTGTGGAGCAATGCAGACCACAAAATTGTTGCTCTATTATACTAAAAAATACGTTGGGACTTAGATTATTTCCTTAAACACACTTGGTCTTCTTCCAGACTGTAATACCCCTCTGTTTTGCTTCTCGTTTTATGTTGTTTTATGCTTTGCTTGGGTTGCAGCTACCTTGATACTAGACACATTTTGTTATGATGTTATGATCGCTACTCTTGAGCGACAACTATTATTGTGTGATGTGATTATCTGATTTTGTTTCACATGCTTTAATGGATTAATGATGTCAGTAGAATTATCATGAGATTATTTATGTGAGTATTGTTTATGACGTTAGTGTCAGTCTTTGATGAGTGTATTGGTGAAGAAGACGGGTTCGCATCACTCGCTTGCGAGTGCCCTGCAAATCTGAGATTTCTTCTTCACGGTGTGAATTATATGCTGGATATATTATGTTGTTTACTTGATTTCAGGTTGCAGGTACATGACATCAACTCCACCTGATTTCACAGGTTTGAGCGTGTCGATCCAACGGTTAAGTTGAACGGGAGATAGTAGCTTGGTAACATGTGTCAGGTCTACACCCTAGCCTTAGTGTGTCGTCAGTCTTGATTATTGAGTCATGTTGTATCTTATTTGATGTTATGTAATGTTTTGAAAAGTGTTGACTTATTAATGGTTCTTTTAGAAAATTGCATTGGTTGAAAGAGATGTTTATTGTTTATATTGTATTAGAGTTATGCTTATTGGTTATATTTAAAATTATTATAGAAATTAAACTTAAATTATTTGAGTAATTAAATTTAAATCTCAAGGGATTAGATTTAATTATTAAATAATTGTAAGTAAGTTAATTAAAGTTAATTTATTTAATTTATTAAATTTAAATCTGAAGGGATTAAATTTAGTTATTAAATAATTGAAAGTAAATTAATTAAAGTTAAATTATTTAATTAATTAAATTTAAATCTCAAGGGATTGGATTTAGTTATTAAATAATTTAATAATAATTAAGTAAGTATATTTGATTGTTAAATTAAATTAAATCAAAAGGAAATTTATAGGAAATTGAAATTTTCTTTAAAGTCAAAATTAGGGCCTTCCAAATGGGAAATGAAATTGTTATCTAAATTCAATTTTTGCATTGAATGTGAATTAGGGTTGCATTAGGTTGTTTTGGAGTTGTGAGGAAATGATGTTTTATAAGATTAGGGCAAAAAAGTTTGGGGGAAGTTTCTTCTTTCTTTTTTTACAGGCATAAAATTTTTGGAGAAAGTTTGCACATGGAAGGATTTGGAAGTATTTTTTGTTGGTAAAATTAAATTGAAAGGAGAGAAATTATGTGAAGAAGGTGGAGCTATTGGATCAAAGCTAGCTGGAAATTCATTGCATTGTTGAAGAGGAGTTGTGAGGATCTTAAGGGAAGCTCTGCATCAAGAATCTTGGCTATTTCCTGTGGCTTCAATTAACCAGGTTTTCTTTTATTCTATGATATATTGTTCTTAGTTTATCTATTTTTCTAAATGATAGAAATTGCAAATTTGTGATTTACTTAAAACCCTAGGTTGAACTTCAACATTTAGGATTCAGATTTGTATTTCAAAACACAAACCCTCTTTAGAAAATTTTGTTCAAAAGCTCTAGAACAATATATTTATTTTCTTTTGTTTAAATTATTGGAAACATGAAAAAAAGGGTTTTAAGGAATTCAAAGTTAAATCTCTAAAATGGGGGAAGAAATTCTGGAAATTTTGTTATCAAATTTTGTTTCTAGTTATTTTAAATTTTTCTTCCCTATCCTACTTGTAAATTTTATTGTGTAAATATATATATAAATATATATTACATGTATTATATCTTCAGATATATATACATGCAAAATACATTTATAAATATATTTTGAGTTTTAATATCATTGGGGAAGTATTGAATTTATTTTGGCCGCGATTAAATCGCATGGCCGTGCATTTTTCGCACAGGGGTTACCACGTTTTTATGAATTTTCGTGGGTTTTATTTTTTATACAAAAAACTTTTATGCACAGTGAGTGGTGGCCATGACCCCACCGCCCACTATCGGCCCTGGGGGTACGCAGTACCCATTGGGCAGTGCGCCCACCACTTGGGGGGACGCACTGTCCCGTGGGACTGCGGCCTCCCCTTGTCACTACAGTCGGCCGTTGTACGTAGTACAGTCGGCGCAGGCCACAGTCTGCGGACTGCATACCACAGGGGCCGGCAGTACCGTCCGTCAGACGGGTACCGTCCAGGCCTGCCTTGTTTTATTTTTTATTTATTTATTTTATTTTCATTTTGTTTTTTTTTAATTTTAGTTTATTTTTAAAACTGTTTTTATATTATTTCGGTTTTTGATTCTTAATTTGTTTATTATGATTTTATTTTGATTTTCGATTTTTGTATATATGTATGCGAATTTTAATTCGTATTTTATTCTGGTTTCAATTAATTTCTTTTATATAGTATTTTCGGTGGGTGGAGATGAATACTAAATATATATGTATTTATATATTTATTAATGGGGAAATTGTAGTTTTTATCCCGATTCAATTATATTAACATTCTGATATTCTTTTTAGAAATATAGAATTGTTTCAGCAATGTCTATTTAATTTTTTTGGTTTAGGGATAGTTATGTATGAATAAATAGATATATTTAATTATATTTTTTTATCCTTTTGATGTCTTGCGTAAATATATTATTGTATGCAAAATAAATAGACGGTAATCTAATTTGAAATAACTATGGTGCATGATTAGATAAAATTGTGAAAAGTAATTATGTTAATGAAGATATTATTACGTGTAATGAAAGTTTTGAAAGATTGCATTTTAATTTCCATGAGAAGTATTAGATAGGAATATGGATTTAAGATATCCAAATCTAGTAATTTTCATTGCCAATACATTATTATTTGGTTTTCCCTTGTTATTGATTGTTTGGGAGGCGAGTATTTGAGGTTTTAATTGTAAAGTCTTCCAATAGATGTGGGTCATTCCCTTGTTAAGTTATTGTTGGATTTTCCCTTGGGTAGTGTTACAAGTGTTTTAGTTTCCTCCTAGTGTTGGAGTGGATTTCTATGTTGTTGTCTCCTAGGATAGGAGAGAGTACATTGGTTTAGTTCTGTAACACTTGAGTAACCCTTGGAGTTAGATTGTGTAGTGTGTTATCCTATTAGAAGAGTGGCTTTTGTTAGGGGCCGAAGCCCAAAGAGGTAAACCGGGTAACCTTCAGAAGTGATTTTAACAACTGAGAACTAAAGTAAATGTACTTAGAGGATTAGGATGTAGTTCACATTAACCAAGATAAATTAACCTCACTCATAGACACAAGGGTTTGTTTAAACTTGGGGTGAGTGAGAAGGCCTGGAATGGCAAGATCAACTATCTTGTCCTTATGAGAGGTAGTTGATTCCGCTTGAGTGAGTATGAGTGTCAAGATTCGGTTGAGGCCACCAGGATTACCGGAGCCTATGAAGAATGCCCAAAGGATATCTCATGACAAACCTTGCGATGACACTCTGTCTAGGATAACATTGTGTTATGCTGTGCGTATGGTTTCTTTAGCACACTTGATTATAATATGTCTGGAAGCAATGTAACCATGACTAGTGTTAGACTTATATTGTGCATATGTGTTGTTGAGTCAGTTGTATCAGTATGAGTCTGCCTTTGGTTTGAGGTAGTAGGTTTCTCGTCCATGTTACTTTGTTACTATCTCCTAGCATGGGGGGTGGGCCTTCGGGTACCACTAGGATGGGTGGAACATGCACCAAAACCGTTGGGTCCCCCTTGATCTTCAGCACTTGGTGGCGAGACATCCAAATGGATAGGCTGCAAATCTTGCTATTGTTTCTTGTACTTTGTATTTCAAATTGAAATGATATTTTTTTACCCCTCTTGTGTTATGAGGTGGACCTTGTAATTATCATACTTATGCATTTTGACTCATTCTGGGAATGAGGATTGTAATAGATTTATGTAATGGATGCTTCATTTATATCTTGTATCTTCTTATGTTGTTGAATGTTATTACTTGAGTTATTTATTTTCAATGTAATTTAGATGTTGTATGTTAATGGGGATTTAAGTAATCTCAGTTATGTAACCCTAGGGGATGTTGTCAATTATAGTTGAACATGGGGGTTTAATTCACTTCTTTTAAAAAAAAAAAAATAGTACGCTTGTTTAGTGAATTGAAACTTCCTCTAGGGTTGCGTGGCGGGGCATTACACAGACTACATACATACTAATATACCATCACTTCTACAGTGGGTTTTCATCAATGACAATACCATATACCTTCATGCTCATGTTGCCAACACTTAATATAGCATTTTTTTTTCTATTACTCTTATTTCTTATCTGTCATATTTTTTAAAATAAGAGCCTTGGACTCTTTGTATTTTATATTTAACTTTGTAAGGTCATTCTTGATGATCCTCATATATAATTATTTTCTTAGTTTCATGCTTTAACCTAGAGTGGCCCTTGTTTATGTGTCTAGAACTTCTAGATTTTTATAGAATGTAATTATATACAACCTAAAGTAATCAATTTATGAGAGGTTATGATTATAATTATCCTTATATATTTTATGAATAAATTATTGTCTTTCACATGTCTATGATCATGCTAAATGTATTTTTTGTTGACTATTAAGCACTATGCAAAATTCTCTATGATAATGTTAAGATTTTCCACTATTAAATATTATCAAAATAGAATAATATATTTGAAAATAACATAAGACTCAAAAAATAGCTACGAATATGCGTATAATAATCATGAGCATCACAATCCTCTTCAAGGGGAAAACATTCTTAGGAGAGTTGATCTATTATAATACACAGTTCCCATCTAACATTTTCTTTATTACAATATCAATATAAATTCCTCACAAGAAATAACTTATAAATTACAACCAATGTAGGATATATAAACATAGCGTAATATTAATTATTAGAAATACTATTGATTATTATAATTCTTAAATTATTACATGGTTAGGATGTGAGGGTCCTAACAAGCCCTCCCATTTGGAGAACCTTATCTTGAAGGATTAAACTAGGAAAACTAGTATTAAAATTGGTGAAGAGGTTCCCAAGCTACATATTTTGGTTGTAACCCTCTCCATTGAACCAAAACTTTATCAATAGTGTGGTGAAGTGAATGGGAGCTTCAATCAACAATAGATTCAAAGCTAGGATGATAAACCCTTCCTCATACAATTTAAGAAGCATTGTTGGCATGCAACATATTATCCAAGGACCTTCTTCAAATAGGAAACATGGAAAGAAATATGTACCTTTGGGGATGAAGGAAGATCTATGTATATACCATGATATGCATGATTTATAAGATTTTGAAAGGTCCATAAAATTTGGGTGCTAATTTTCTAGCATGCTTGAGAGATGATTTCTTATATAGAGTTGTAGATACAAAACTCCCATGTCACTAACTTCAAATATGCACTTGGAATGGTGTTGATTCTCCCACTATTTCATTTAATTTTGTGCTAAGGCCGAGTTGTCCCTGAGAGTGTATAGGAGAGATTTACAGGTTATGAGTGTGGAGTCGGTTGGATGTGTTGGAGAATGCCAAGATCAAAGAGAGCATGAAACAACTTCCACAAGTAAATAAAATATGCACAATAGTATGTCTATCAAATACAAAATGAAGAGTGTATAATACAATGTTCAAACCTTGCATACATAGGCAAGGATGAGGAGGTAAGAAGGTAAGATTGAACTACTGACTACCCCACTATAGGTGGGACACTTGTGAGCTCACTTGACAAGTGGGTGAGCAAGCGTCAATAGGTGTCTCAAGTCATGAGAACACGTGTCTCAATTCTATGAAGTGAAACAAAAACAAAAAACAAAACTAAGTAAACTTAAGCTAGGTGTGAATAGGTCAATCTTAGAAAGGTGATATCCTATCTAGATGGATAGACACTATTTACACTAACAATATGTATCTTGGACGTACTTAGTAAGTAGGATGTGAGAGATGGTAGAGGTTAACCATACACAACTCCATAAGGTGTAATCTTAGTGAAAAATATAGTAAGTGTTGTAACAACATTAAATAAGGATTAACCATTTAGCCAAGTGGGTTTGTTATGTAGAAGAAAATTAGTGTAAGTAGACCTCCAAGAATTTATTGATGATCGTTTTACCATCTATTTGTGGGTGATATGATGTGCTTCTTTTTAGATGGGTTTCTTGCAACTTGAATAGTGCCTACTAAAAGTTACTAGCGAATGTGGAGTCATGGTTATAGACAATGGTTGTGTGAATACAATGGAGGTAGAAAATTTAGTCAAGAAATATTCAAGCAATATTAGGGACATGATATGGATGGTCTAGGAAACAAAAGTGTACATATTTGGAGAGACGGTCCAGCATTACTGGAATGATTATCTTACCATTTGAATTTGGTAATAATTCAATGAAATCCATGTAAATGTCAATCCATATGGGTTTGATAATAGGCAATAGTTGGAGAGTGTTTGGGACCTTGAAAATTTCACCTTTGTGGTGTTGGCATGTACCACATTTAGTTGCAAATTTTATGATATAATTTTTCATACCAACCCAAAAGAAAGTGTGTTTGATCTATAATATGTCTTAAGAACTTAGATTTCCTTGTAGAAGGGGAGGCATGCGATTCTAATTATAATGGGTTATGGGGAGTCTTAGTGAATTTTCTTAATAAACTAATGGCATACACACACATTTTTAGGGTACTCATATACATCCCTAATTTAATTTCTACCTCTCAAATCTATATTTTGTATTACCCCCTCTATTTACACTAGTATAATTAAAACACCTCCCTATTTTTACCAAGTATCCTATGTACCTATTTCTTTAGACACATTTTTATTCTCACCTATTAATTCTACCTTGTCAACTAAGGTCAGTACACAAACCTATGTCTAACTCAAAACTAATTTCGATTTCCATCCCATGCACTAAAGCCTTGACATAGAAAACCTATTACAATGTTGATTTTAGTTTCATTTTTCTCATGCCTTAGTCCTTTACCACCCTCAAAGTAAAATTGTGTTTATGTTTTTATTTTTCCTTAGTTATTTTGTATAAACCAATGTCTTTTCTACACTTATATCATGTTTCTATAACGTTTCAAGACTTTAGAAGCCTATTAGGCTTGAACACTAGTGTGATGGAAATATGTTCATGTAGCACACTGTCATCCTCTAACCTTTTATCATACAATATTCATTTTTGTGCATTTTTACCACCTTTCTCTTGATGGCTAGGCTTGGTAACCAACCTAGGTTGAATCTTATCAATCAATTTGGGTTCCTAGCCTCTTTATCTTCCCTCACATGTCCATTTTCAAATATATCAACTTATCACTTTAAAATCTCTTGAATATTGATTTCTCTTGCAAGATTTTATATTTTTAAGATCTCATGTAATCGACAAATGATATTACCATCTATCGAAGATTTTTTAGCACACTACTATGTAGCTTGGGTTTTCTTGACATTTTTGCATCCTTGAGGACATCTTTCTTGTATGTTTTTCTATATTTTCATCTCCCTTCTTAGTGTGAGGTGATCATGTTTTTTCCATTTTCTTTATTTCTATTTTTCATTTGTATTTGTGAATCCATTTGTCTTTGGCACTTTTTGGGTTTTTATTTTTATTTGACAAAATATACACACTATTATATTTCTTCTTGTAGACATTGGGGTAATATCTATAGAATTTTATTTGTTTCCCCAGTCCTATACATAAATAGGCTAGGAGCACACACATATTTCATTCCCTCTTTATCATTAGCTACTTGTGGAGATTGAAAGACAAAAATAGGGGCTTGACCATTCATGGAAAGGTCCTAAGTAGCCCTAAACATTTATCATTGTATTTACATGTTTATTCAAGATCATAATCACATAGAGGTTTGGTTTGATTTCTCTCATATTCTCTATCATTTTATTTTTCTATTTATTTGGCAACATTTCAACATTAGTATATTTTAGAGTATTGGTGTGCTAGTGATTTGTTTTCTATGTGTAGAAAAACTAGATTATTATATAGGAATTTATATTGTGCAACAATTTCATATGGTAGTGTGTGCCTTGGACTACAACAAATGAGGAAGACTATAGTGCAATGTGTAGACATTTACACATTGTGGTCATGTGTGCCAAGTTTTGTTCTACCCTCTTGCAATTTTGAATTAAGTCTACTAATTTAGTATTCTAGTTTTATAACAATATTTTAAAACCAATCTCTCTTTTTGTTTCACTTAGTTTAACTAGAAAAGGAAAAAATTATATAGATAAGGTTTCATTTATCCTTCTTTTTTTCACAAGAATTATAGTTCACCAAAAACATAAAGAAAATAAAAAAAACGATCTTATCTAGTGAGTAGTGTAGAAAATTTAAAATTTTAGGTGGAAGAAACCAAACAGAAATATTTTTTCGCCATTGCATTTTGGTGAACTCGATGTTCTTCACTTCCAATTTTCTTTCTTGGTTCATCCTTTACATTTTGGTGAACCCAACATTCTTCACTTCCAAATTTCTTTCTTGATTCACACTTAACATTTTGGTAAATTTGACATTCTTTAATTCCAATTTAGTACCATGTTTTGTGACATTCAAATTTACGAGCTTCACAACCCATTCCCTCTTCTCTAATCACATTGTTTCTAGAAGCTACCAAGTTTTAAACATGTCTTGTTTTCGACCAGCTACTACTATTTGAATAAATCTTGATTTTTAAGTTTTCATATGATCCTAACATTACAACTCTCCCTACATTATTTGTTTCTACAACCATGTATCGTGACATTGAGGGAGGCTTTGACTATGAAGCTTCCATCCACATTGCAGCACAAATTAAGGCATGTCAACTAGATAAATATCTCACAAAATTTCAATCACATACTAATAATGATGAAAGTGTGTAATACCACTAGCCCTATCCTAGATGTCATGTGGACAATGTTACGTAATCATCCTAAGGGCCTCAATTTTTCACATAGCTGCCTTAATTGTTAATAGCAATATTTCCACATCAATGGATACTCATGAGCTAACTCAAGACTCTCATTCTAACCTTACTCACACAAATATTGATGTCTATTCCTACTTTGATTTCCCACATGGTTGATCCCATAGATATATCCACTTTTTTAATTCGAACCAATAATGCAAATACTAGCTCTATAGGATTTATCATAATCCCATCCATTTATATGGGTTTTTTCATGCATTTTAGCCTTTGCCATTTAGTCTTTCCACTACCATCCTTGATGCTTTGTAACCTTTTCCTTCACATCCTTTGCTTTTACAACCAACTTTAGAAATGACTGCCATTGTTACTTCTAGTACATCTTTGCATACCAAAAATTTAGTAATAAATCAATTAATGAAAAATATGGGTAACTTCCAACAACAACTTGCTTCAACTGTCACCTAACAACCTCTAACCACACCCTATTATTGTTGTCTCCATTATCACTTAACATCCTAGTGCCTTCGATGTGGCCATTCATTTTCCTCGCTAAACTTTTGAATAGTGGCCCTTTACCTTTCACAAAGGGAGATGCATATTATTCGATGTTAAGAATGATCCTAGAGGGAGTAGTAACCCTCTCAACACTCACCCTCTCCAACGAGCATTATCAAATCTTGTATCAATCCCTTCCTAGTGATCAATGATGGCACTAGTGATTCACCATTTCTGACCACTTGTGTGGGTAGTTCCCTGTTGTTTGGTATTTTTCAATTTTGTTCCTCCCTTGGGTGGGACCTTTCTAGGTTTCTCTTTCTAGAAACTTGCTATTGTAAATTGTTGTTCTTTTAAGTCCCATTGACCTACTTTTGGTTGTCTATAGAAATTAATATAATTTCTCTCTTTCTCATTACATTCTTTCCTTTTCTATAATAGGCACTCAATATGGGCTCTCCAACATAATTTAGACTCAATTTAATGCTTAATCTTTTAGTATTTAGACTAAAGTTGTTTTAAAACCTACTATACTAGTCGAGGATCAAAGGAAAACTTTCTCGCAATGTGCAAGGTGGTAACACTAACACCTACCTTATTTATCCTAAAAAATTGACAATGAATATATGGCAGGAAAATAAATGTGGACACAACAGTCATGTAGACAATTTCAGTTCATATTGTTCATTCATTGTGATCCAGATGGACTTTCTCCAAACACGATCCAACAAGGCCACCAAGCCCATTCTCAAAGTCATCAATTGAAATCCACAAGCTAATGCACATGTCTCCCACAGTATAGTACCCTAAACTTTATACAGTTTACATCATTGGCCTTATCAAGGTTCTAGACATCTATAGACGAAAAAGCCAAAGACCAAGGTTACACGAGGACACATCCCCTGCCCCAAAACCCCATGTCGTCCTCGAGACGGGGGGGTGCAAAGGGGACGTCCCCCCGTCGTCCCCGAAATAGCAAAATTCATAGGAAACGCCAAGAAACGTTTCCGGCAGTTTGGGGACGTTTCCCCATCCCCGGTACGGATTGGGGACGTTTTGGAGACGGCTAGTTGTCCCTTGCAAGTTGAGAGCTTCAAACATTAAAAAACAATAAAAAAATCAATTTTTTTAAAGTTTATTTCTCCTTCCCAAGATCGCACGGGGCCCACCATCTCTCCCAGGATTAATTTAATATTTTTTTTTGGGTAAAGTTTGATGGAGACAAAATATTAACATTTTGTCATTAGTATTACTAAGTCTCATTTTAATTTTTTAATAGTTCTTTAAAATGCAGTAGAGGAGAACTTCTAGCATGCCTCATAGAAACCTTCTGCAATCACTTGATTGTTCAATAAATATTATGGTTTTAGAAGAATAGAGATAAATCAGATATAGTATATCAAAAGTTGAGGTAAATACTTCAAAAAGAAAGATACCTATTGCCTCTATGACTAGACTGTGACAAAAAGACACTACATAAATTTAACACTAATTAATTATGATCCAAACCCTATCGTCCCAAGTTACCAATCTTGGTATTGGTTCGTGTTTGGTCAAATTTATTTTTGGGTTTGGGTTCATCCATACGAAAACATATAAAAATCAGAAATATATACATATTTGCAGCAGTAGTTAAGTTCAAAATACCACACATAGCATCATATATTGTATACTAAACAACACCACCATAAAAATAAAAATATTAAAGTATCAATTAATCAAACTCAAATGTCATGATATCTATTGTAAATTAAAATTAAAAAATAATACTGTCAAGTGTCAACAATCAGTCATCGCCGATCAACCATTATCATATGGGTTCAAAAATATCATCACCATCCATATTAGATGATCTAGATACAAGTAAACTAGAAGAACCACAAATAGTTTGAGACATTTGGATATTGATAGACCATGGTTTTATTGATGTTTGATACTGCTGTGATAAATTTTATAATGCTTTAATGACGTTTCTTATGCTGTTATAGTACTACTCTCACGATTTATTTACATATTGATATTGTTGTTATCAATTATTAATTTATTGACATATCTCTCTCTCTCTCTCTCTCTCTAATATATTAATAAATTTTGAAAAAATCATATATATATATGTATTTTGTATGTCGCCGTCCCCTAAAAATTGCCCCTTAGGAAACGTCCCGGAAACGCGTCCCCTGCCGTCCCCCTGTCCCCGAAACGCCGTGGAACATAGCCAAGGACCATTTGTGATGCACAATTAGCCAAGTGCAGACAGCTTTACTGCCTTCATCCTCAAAGGAGCAGAGCCCCTGTAGATAATTTATTCAACCATTACATTTCAACAACATGCAGCCTAATCAACAAAGGTGAAGAGTCGCACATGAGAGAAACAGTTTCTTCTTCCACTACAGTTATTTAGCCTTCACAGATTTCTAACACTATTTATGCATATCTAGATAGATAGTTATGATCAAATATCATAGAAAAGTGTAGCTAACAGAAGATTAGACAGCACACATCTCCTCAGAGTATACCATATACAGAAAACACAAATTAATGAAGTTTTATGTTCCAATTCTATTATCTTTCCTATATGTCATAATTTACATACAATGTCTTAACCATTGTTTTAACATTGCTTCAACACAAAACACATCTAAATTCTAACAATTTACATTTTTGTCCCCCAGATATCTATTAGGTTCCTGGATATGAATCCTTCATGCTCCTACAGGAATTACTTTCATACTTGAAACAACACATTTGCATGATGCAGGAATAGTTTCCATTCTTCTTGCAACCTAGATCTTAAAGAAATACAGCTCAAACATCATGAATATCTTTTCATTAATTAAATTTCAGAGTAAAATTACTCTGTAAGATTTCATATGATTCAAGCTCAGTTGCCCATTTGTCCATGCAACTTTCTTTTTAATAGTAAGTTTTGAAACATGGGTGATAAATGAACCCTTCCTAGAACAAGAATTCACTAAGTTGGGTTCTCTTCAACGTTGAACCATCCTTGCTGATGAGATATGCACTGTCTTCAACTTCAGCATATGGGCAGTTCATCCTGTGCCTGAATGACAGTGTAAGCATCAGAAAATTAAACCAATTGCATGAATCTTGCGGAGCACACCTTATTGAAACCTACATATAACTATAAATTTTATCATTAAAGAAGTTTCAAGCAACATAGGGTTACATACCACATGAAGTGTTCATTACAACATACAGAGTTGCAAATAAGTTTAAGACCTGCTCCATTCCTGCTTCATGCATACCCACTAACAAATGAAGATAATGACAACCTTAACTGTATCCCTAACTCATTTGCTTCCAACTGTTGCTATAATAGCTGAATTATTTATTATTAAATTTTCCAGATAAAAGCTGCATTAATGATAATATTAAAATTATACAGCTTTTATCTGGAAAACTGCTCGTCAAAAACTATGTACCAGGGAAACCTGAAATTATTAACCTAATTCTTACCAAGTTGCTTTATACATGTTATAGAATTTATCAAACGCTTTGCTTGTGCAATGCTGACATATCAATAATTCTCTGATGTCAGTCACATCACATGTTGACTTGTTGCACTTAACCTGCATTAGAATTTCACATAAAATATCAGAGATAGAATCAGGTCGATGTTATTCATGATGCAGAAAACCTGAACACAACTTTAATAAAGTATCTCATGCTTTTGAACCTTTCGGTATTTTAAACTGAATCTTAATCAATATCCAGAGCTAAATGAAATGGTACAAAAGTAATTGCTATCGAACTCGATGTAATGAAACAAATAACACAATAGAGGAAATATGCTGCAAATAATTGATAATACTTGAGAATGATAAGCCACTTTGAGGTGCAACCTCCTAATCCACTTTGAGAGGGATACCTCCAATAGTCTTCAATAAGAACACAATACTCAATATCATGATAATAAACTAGCCACTAGCTCCTATATATACCCTACGTATGCCTCAGACGTCACCCAAGCCAACTTAGGTACCTAAATATAACACCTAGGATGACGTAATTATCTAAATAAGAATATAATAATGATCATATAACTCGATTAAGAGTTAAGGTAGTCACGAGCTGACTACTCATAACCCTATTCATGCTATAGCTCAATTGGTATTATTGTCAAAAGGAAAAGGTGTAAGAATATCTTCAATGAATTTATCTAGTATTTCAAGTTTTAAAGTAAACAAATCAAAGATTTCCAAAATATTTCTGGCACAAAAAAGTTACAGGTAGATCTACATATTAATAGGGGCAACCTTTCAGCAGGACTAAAGGAGACAAATAAACACTTCCAAAAGTTCATCTAATCAATTTACGAAATTGAAGTTTCAAAAATATACCATATAGAGTGAGATTCTACCTTTTTTAGCTTTGTAGTAAAGACCTGATTTTTAAATTCCTTGGAAGGCCTTGAGAAGCAAGAATGTCTTTGTGTAACCCTACAAATATTTCAGAACATGCAAATACTGGAATCTGCAGGTGTACTGCAAAAGATATATTATTAAGAATCAAGATTTCCAAAGGCTTTTTGGCCATCTGTTTTAGCCATGAATCAGTTTAAGTAGTTCAAGTCATAGTGTTGAGACTCAAACTTGGAAAAAACTCAGCAAGCCCAATTTTGGCTGGGACCTAGACTGGTGGGAAAACTCAGCCAAAACTCTAAAAATTTAAAATCATTGAAAATATAAAATTTAACGAAAAAAACTTAATATATTGAATTTCATATATACATAAAAACTAATCAATTAGATCATACACATGTATACACAAAAAAATCAGTAAAAAATGTCATATTAAAGCAACACTTCAAACATGAAAGCTGATACAAAAGAAAAGTTAGTTTGATATACTTAAAATGGTTTTCTTGTACATAACAAATGAATTTAGAAATCCATATAGATGGCATCAGAAAAGTAATTCATAAAACTAAAGTTCAAAGGAGGCGCTCCTCCCAAGATTTGATGAAGGATATTGGAAATTGTGATGCTTTGTGTACATCAAAGAAGCAACTACAACAATTCTATCCACAAAAAAGAAAGCAAAACCATCTAGGGCAGGAGAAAGATGTCTCTTAATCCTGAAACAGTTGCAGAAGCCCAGAAACGATTTTTGAGAATAAAAAAAAAAAAAACCAAACAGGTAGCTGGCACAAAATTCGAAACACGGATCAACATACATAACATTGTTTTTAAGGAAAAACGGTAAAACCTTTCTAGAAACCAGAGAGCCCTCCCAAACTACGAAAACTCTGACTAGGGTATACAGAAGCAAACCCTTAATTTTTTTTAGGAAAAAATTATAAACCCTCCCATGATTTTTTCAAGAAAATATTTATAAACCCATCAGAAAGATTTTTTTTAAGGGACAAAAAATTATTAAAAACCCAGAAGCCAGATTTTCTTTTTTATAAGGGCCCAAAAATTATTAAAAACCTATAACATCAATGCCCAAAAAAAACCAGAACAAATCTGCTAAACCAGGAGAAAGACGTCTCTTAATCCCGTCAAAAATCGCACCAAAAGCTTGAGCAAGAAAAACAAAATTGCCTCCAACAGATAGAACAGCTTTCTCAGGCAGATAGCAGAGTCGACAAGTCACACAAATCTGTCGCCTATAGACAGTTACAAGAGAAACAACTTCTTCAAAAAATATGTTCACAAATGCTCAAGACTCCATGCACAGGAAAGCACGAAGCATGCAATTTTGGAGTCGGGAGGACACGTGCAGAGAAAAGAAGCAAAAAATTTCAAGGATGCTCCTCAGAGATGATGTGCACAAAGCACGGGATGAACTCACGCCACACACCAACACACAAATTCTTAGCCACAGAAGACGAGACGACAGATTGACCATTGGAGACAATTACAATCACAATCACAACATATGTAGACGTCTTTAGATTCTGGAGACAAGAGGATCACGCACACATGGGAACAGGAAGGAATTGTGCAGCTCCAGAACACGCGCATGGGAAGAGCAAAGTCGCTCAAAAAGACAACCGAAAGTCGCACCTAGAGATCGCGTGAATCAAGAGGGAACCCCGTCGATGAAAAACGCATAGATGGAAACAAAGATGCTCTAATACTATGTTCAAATAATCGATGTTGTTATTTACACGAGAAGCAAAAGCTTCAATAAATAGAATTACAAAGACGATGTTTCTAAAAGAAACAATCGTTAACAAAAGACGAAGTTAGAAACTAACTAAAACAACTAGATGACCATTAACAACACAAATAGAAAGATATTATACTAGTAACCCCCCATTTCATGGTTAACTATAAATGCAGGGCTGTCATCCTTGGGCTAAATATTCATCTACTATTATAATCTTCTTATTGTGGAGTCACAAGTTGTAATGCACAAATATTAGGTCATTCAACCTTTGCATTGACACATGCTACAATTTTTAGAGTCCATTCAAGCATGCTTCAATTGTGCTCACAATCCAAAGTGTTGCGTGTTGCCTTAACACTTGGATGGCAATTCTCTAGAAATTGAGCACCTTAGTGCTAAATTTTTCCCACCATACATTTATAAAGATAAGATAAATCTTCACCCCAAACTCTAGACTTAGCTCCATAGCCTTTGATAAATTCCTCGTCAAGCTTGAAGCTCTCAAGAAATTGTAAGGCTAGGTTAAGGAAGAATACACAAGAATGAAACAGCATGTGAACTCATTTTTTCAAATACCATTTGAAGATATCCCAAATGGACCTATACTTGTCCACCACAATTCCATAGAAAAACTTAATACGCTCCTTGGCTCAATCAATGTCCTTGTAAATGTAGGCCATTGCCAAACTTTCTCCATCCACTACACAAATGCAAATAGTTGATCCCAAAGGCTCAATGACTTGCTAAAAGTCAACAGTGAAAAATACTAACTTCAAACTTAAGCCTTAATTTACAAATTAAAAATAATAATACTTTCACAAACACTAAAAATAAGGAAAAAGAATTTGAAGACTTACAACCACAATCTCCTCTGCAAGAGTCCAAAATAGCACTCATTAAATACCTAGTCTTACCACATCAATCACAACATTTGTCTTTAAATAGGAGGACTCGGTCTATTTCCTAGCAAACCTTTGCTTTAAAGATGCTTTTGCTTGTAGCAAAGACTACAAGTTATTGAAAAACACGTGACTTTAGATCTAACCAATTCCTTGTTATGAACTCTCATTAATGAGAATGCTTGTTGGGACTCAATACCACCATGTAATTTTTTTCTTGAGCCCCTTCCCTTTTTGTGTGTTATAACCCTATTTGACCAATTATTGATAACCAATCTAAGACATCATAAGTGGGTCCCCTAAGTGTTAAAAGATGCAAAAATCCATGAAAGGTCTAAGTCTAGGTTGTTTCTAGTGTTTTCCTTAGTGTTTTATATATTGTTAGAGTTTCAGACTTTCGGGTTTGCTGGCATAGCTTTCCTCCTTATCCCAACAACCCACTCATGCCCTCGTTAAATCTAAACATTGGCCTTTTTCAGGTTGTAAGACTTGGTTGACCATCCATCCCACCTTGACTCCCCAACTTACTTATCTATGTGTATTTTGGTAGAGTTTCAAATAACCTCATCCCTGCATACCACTTTCGTCCAAACCTCGCCATCCCAATCCTATGCCTAGTTGAAGAATTGCTTAAGTGTTTCAAATTTTCATACTTGGTCCACCATGCATGCCTTCCCATCTAACTCTAATTCCCTGATGCTAATGTCATGCTAACATCATCTTTTTACACTCCAAGAATTCCAAGTCTATCGGAGTTGGACTTTCAAGTGACTCTTAACACAATAACTATTTCCAATCATCTTGAAAGCCATAAACTCTGTTGTTCCTTTATAAAAACTTTTGGAGTCCAACTTTTGACCATCCCTTATCTTGGTACCAATCTCAAGGTCCACCCAACTCCCCAATCCCAACATCTCAAAGTTTAATTCTTTGTTGGATTTCCCATTCCATATTTCCCCAATCTCACACCCCTTCTTGGCATGATGTCCCTATCAACTCCAAATTTTGACGCTCTAGTCACAGGCATGAGGTATGAATCCCCCCTGACCCTCGACAATCTAATACTCCCTCCATTTAGCAATAAACCCTACTTACCCTCCCAAAAGACCCAAAAAACCATTAATGCATCTACAGTGCTCTACAACCACCAGATGTAACCCATTGGCACCCAAAAAACATATTTTAATCAAAAGGGCATGGATCTACAAGAAAAAATGAATGAAAAGAGGATGCCCTAATTAATACAATGGTCAAGATTTCATAGCTTGAAGCTTACACATCATATCCAAGCTGCATTTGTAGTGGATTTTGTGGGCTTTTGCATGACTTGTCACAGCAAATCCAAGGCGCCATAAATGAAGAAAGGACTTGTAGATCTAGGCAATATTCTTCCACACCTCCTGCAGTTCTTCCACAAATTCTCCAATGGCTTTTCACACGTTTTGGGATGTGATTGTCAAAAGATTGACGGCTGCAACCAAAAAGTCAATGGTTTCTTCAAGCCATCATAGTTTTACCATCTTGAGGCTCTTTTATTACAGACTAGACATCACAACCAAAGATCTATATATGTGAGTTGGCTATTCATACAAAGGGTTGGTCGCTAAGCCAACTTTCTAAGCGGGAATAGTCTACAGGTTATTCTAGGGCATCAAATGATGAATGTCTGAACTATAAATGAATAAATGTGTCTTGTAAGGAGTAGGAAGGGTTTATAACTGTCATCTTCATGTTCTATTATGTCTCCATAGCAGTTTGTAACAATTTAAAGGAATGTATGGTCATGTCACAATAGTGCATTTTCTCTCACCACATTTGTTGGTGTGCTTGTAATAAGGGTTAGAAATAAGTGTGACAGCTTCTAATGCATTAAAAATACTTTGTAATGGTCTTCCCTTTGTTGCGTATGAGTTGTAGTTCTATGATAGATTATTAAGAAGTCCATCACATGAAATGTAATATTTGATTATCATATAAATGAGAATCTATTTCTGTTGATACTTTACTTTCTATATCTCCAGAAACAACACTTATTGATGTTAAAAAATTGCACACAATCAAATCCAGAAACAACAAATGACTACCTTATGGATTGTGGAAATCTGTTCTCTTATAAAATATTATCCTATTACAGTATTACTGCTAGGATTATGTACATTATTGTTATAGTGAAGAGGATACTACAAGGATACCTGTGGAGCTGATTCATGGTAGACAAAGAGATTTCTGCAAGGAATCTGTGGCATTGACCCACAGTAGTCAGATTGAGTAAATCAAAGTTCTAGGAAATCGTTATGATCATACATGATTGGATGTTTATGATAATATGGATATTACATCAATGTCTTTGGGATGAAACGTGACATACTGCCACTTCAACACATTTGTACAAACTATATTGGACTGACACGTGATCAACAATAAAATTGGGAAGTGCCTAAAACATCAGTATCACAAAACAAATCACAAATTAATAAAATATTTAAAATTTCATAATTTAAACAAAACCATAAAAAATTGAAAAGAAATCTAATTTATGTGGTTTAAAAAAGGCATACTGAAGCATATAATTTTGCACAATTTACTGGGATATTTAAAATTAATCTAAAATTGTTTCCTAAAAATTGGTTTAGGTATTGAACTGTGAATTTAGCAATTTAAATGTCAATGCTAGTAACACAGCTATTGTCTCCTACCTGATTTTTGTCTGGCACAGTACCTCACCTGGATTATATCTCTTACAGATGGACCAAGTCACAGTTGTCTTCAAAGAATCTATGAGATACTAATGCAACACATGGTAATCCCCTACCAAGTGTGATGCTTAAAGGTCAATGATATAGCAATTCTGTGTTCATACTACTAGGCCATCACTTGCTACCATGTTAATATTTAATCTTGATTGATTGAGTGTTTTATATGGAGTTTTCTACATACATAAATAATCAAATTTGCACTTTCATAATGTCTGCCAAATTTGACAATACAAAAATACCACAAAGCTGGTTATCTTAATCTTACCAGGCGCTGGAGCTTATAAGAGTACAATTGCCGGTGGGATGGGTGTGCATCCATATGTCCACTTAAATGACCTGCACTGAAAAGAAATACTTTTTTTTAAAAAATGGACTAGAACAGGTATACTACATCCCCTGCATCAAAAGCATAGAAGTAATAAAAATTCTTCAATTGAATTAGTTTAATTAAAAAAATGAGACTGGGATGTTGATGCAGACTCTGAAAGCCACATTGGCATATGTATCCTGTCCATTTTAGTGGAAAAGAAATTCAAGAACACAAAATAGGACATGGGTTCTTGCAACATTCAATTTAATATAGCAAGAAAAAAGATGATCTGCCAAGAAGAAAATACCACCACATCGTGTGCTTTGTAATTGTGTCCATATTGACATGGAACTATATTATTTTGTGCTCCTAAGGAGGTCCTACTTTGATATATTCAAATATTTTGTAAACTTTAGTAGTGTGTAATCTTTATATAGTCCTCTCTTTGAGCTTAGATGTGAACCTCTTATTTGTTTTTTTCTGAGCACTTGGCTCTTGTAGCCTACCTTCTTCAATACACACACACACATGTGCATAATTTTTGAAAAACAAATGACACTGCAGAATACAATATCGTGAAACTAATTGTAACATAGTTAAACATCAAATATGAGAGTGAGAGCGAACCTGTCACAGAAAACCCCAGTGCAATCCAGGCACATTGCCAAATTAGAATGGCGGTGGCAAGTACGGCACTCTACACAATTTGCATTTGCTCCAATTTGCTTGCATCTTTGCATCAATTAAAATATATTAGAAAATATATTAAATTACCAGTAAAATAAATGCATCCTCTTCAACAGATAAAAATTTGGTCCTAACAATGTCAATAGTTTATGCTTATCCACTTAAGAATGTCATCCACTGTGGAACATGTGCACTGTTTTTGGGTTTAGCATGCCTACAGACAACAAAAGTAAAATCGAATCTAAACCTTGGAGGAGGTCATCCTCAACATGCTAGAAACTCATGTTGGAAAAAAAAGGCCAAAAACATTGCATGTCTGTGATACTCTAATCAGGAAAAGAAAGTACTAAGATTGGTTAAAAAGGAAAATATAAGTTCTTGCTTGGTCCATACAGCATATAATTTCCATGAAGTATCCTTTATGGTGAGGACATTCAAGTATACTTGGAAAAAAACCTTGGGCTTCAGGTTATTGTGAAACTTGATTATAAGATTGCTAACCTTGCTCCCAAAAAATTGGCAGTGCTACTATTTTTGATAAAAAAGTAAATACTAAAACATGATAAAGTAATAGGTAAATTACAAAAATATCAAATCAAAACATAATTTTAGATTGTAATATTTACCAAAGACCTTCAAGAGGTTTGAGAGGATCAAATAACGGAGCAGTATAAGAAGACAAACCGATAGGATTAAAACTACATAAGAAATGGATTGTTCCCTTCATAATACTGATGTCCAACTAAGGAGCAGCATAAGAAGACAAACCGATAGGACTAAAACTATAAAAGAAATTGATTTTTCCCTTTGAGCTGATGTCCACAAGCGGGTTCTCCCTCTTGATAGTCAGAGCTCCCTATTCCCAATGCCCTATTGAAAGGTAAAGGTCTATTCCTGGGGCTATTCCGAGGTCTGCCCATAAGAAATAAGGAGAACATACACATCCCTTTCAATAGGGCATGCATGAGAGCGACCTCAACATGGCAAAGAGCCACTTAGTGTACATTTTGGTGTCTTTTATATTAGAAGGGTGTAACAATACTTCGGAATGGTTTTATTTATGTTATTAAAAGTGACTGCTATACTTGTTGGATTTAGTGACTTTGAAAACCACGATGGTGATATTGTTGGAAGCTATGCTGCGTGGGCAGCAACTCTTTTATGAGGGCTTGCTACAATCAACATCCACTAGCAAACAAAATAAAGTAGGCAGGGATATTGAGTTTTGCAATAAAATACCCCTATATATCTGTGTTATTATTCAACCTCAAATGGATATATATACAATACTTAGCTTGTTGGAGACCCTATTTTCAGGAACACTTCTACCTATTTCTCTACTATTGAATATCCCTAAAAAATTTTTCCTATACGTGAGTGGCTAAAAACTTAAACAACCTAATCAACTAAACACCTAAGTTATTATATAGGTTTAAATAATAAATATTCATTATTAGACCTATATAATAACTAATCTAACCAACCAAACATATGCATGTAATACTAGATTCCCAACACTCCCTCACTTCTAGTTCTCATATTGTGAGAAAAACAACTTCATATGTGAACTAGGACACACTCTTAGTTTGTGATACTTATAATCTATGGTGGGGAAGGCCTCACTACGTCTCCTACACATGGGGACACACTCTACCATTCATAACATGATATGAAAATATGGACACCCCTAAACATTTACCTAGAAATAGTAGTGAGACTAGGTTTCACCATGTTTCCTCGGTAAGATTTGATCTCACTGGACAATAATCACTTCAATACTAAGAATTGACTGCACTACATCTTCAAGTTGAATTGGGCCATACTGAACAATTACAATACCATAGTAGTGGAACTAGGTCCTCACTATACTTTCTCAATGGAAGCCTTCATTGAACGTTTCATTTGCAACTAGAGTGCGGTCTTCTTCATCATTGCTACTAATGATGATTGTCTTCAGCTATATGATCTTTTTCCTATGTTACCGGATTCTTCCCCTAGGTGTTGGATTCGGATTCTGATTCGATTTGGATTTGGATTCTGATTCCGATTCGATCTGGATACATCCAGGAAACAAATAAACTATGACATTTGAGTTTGACTAATTGACATTGTAGTATTTTATATTTTATATTTTTATGGACGTTTTGTTTATTCTAATTAAATGATCATGATGCTATGTGGTATTTTGAACTTAATTACTGCTGCAAATATGTATATATTTCTGATTTTTATATGTTTTTGTATTAATGTACCCAACCCCAAAAAAGAATTTCACTGAATTCTGTACCGGATTCGCATACCTGTACCCGAATCCAAAAACGAATCGGTAACTTAGTCTTTTTCAAACTAGATTTGCTACAAAAGCAATAAACTAGTCTCCAAGCTAGTAGTGAGCATAAGACTAGAAGTTGTCCTCCAACCTCATATTATCCTCTAGCCTCCTCTGATCTTCATGTCACTTAGGCCCATCAAGAGGGTTATGTGGGCAACAAATTGCAGAATCAAGCATTTTGGCAACTCTAACAATCTACTCAATGGTTCTGACATAACATTCTTTATGCTTGTTTTATCCATGAGAATGGGCTTCCTCTCTCAATCAAAACTTTTTGGAACCACCAATAATGATCCTTTTATGTCCTGTCCCTTTTTTTCAAATAGTGTCATGGAGAAGATCTCTAGCCTATCCCCATTTCCCATAGGCTAGAGGACAACACAAGGAATATAATTTTTAATATTATTTTAAATTGGGCCTAGCAATTTTTAATTTGAGGGACAACTTAAACAATATTATTATTAAAAGAAAAAGTGTTTTCAACACTAATAAAATAAAAAAGTATTTTTAAATACTTATAGTTTGCAGACTCAGATTCGGAGAGTACTCGACAACCCAAAATTTTCAACTCAACAAAAACTTGGGAAAACTCGACAACTTAAAAAATACTAAAATTGCTTGAAAAAACACCTTTTTTGCAAAATTCAATTACAAAATGTATCAAATGAGTCTAAAAAACCATGAGGAAGTGTTTTCTATTAAATTTGATTCTTGAATCCATATGGATTAAAAATTGCATCATCATGCAAAGTCAGATAGTGGATACAACAGCTAGCTGCTAACTGATAACTATTATGAATTTATGATGATTATCTTTGGAAATCATCATAAATTTCATATTTAGGCAAGTAAAAAATTACAAGTTTTTACAATTTCCTCTTCCCCAACCTAGTGAAAAATTGGAGGGTGGAGGGTATTGAAATATACTCTCTCAATTTATTTTTATTTTTATTTTTAATAGCAATTACAATGTAACCAAGCACCGTTAAGGTTAGCTTAAAACCAAAATGTTGCAGAAAGAACTCTAACCAAGAATGCGCCCTAAAACCACTTAAGGAGGAGGGGCGGGCATATGGTCAGAGGATCCCTAGGATCTATTGAATCAATAGTTACAAAGATTACAACTGAAAGAGAGAGTCTAAACTCAACACAAAGAATGTGGACTCAAGATCCTTTAACAGGCGAGGTGCTAACATATGGTGGAGGGCTAATTACTGAATTGAAAGAAAATAGGCGGATAACCAGCCATGAGAGAAATTACAAATAACAATTCATCCGCTACTTCAGGCATCCACTCAAGAGTGGGAATTCTCCATTTTTCAGTGGGTAAGATGAGAGATACAAGATTTATTCTCCACACTGGCAGTAAACCATCCAGGGGTGCTTAATGTTTGATTAGGAATTACAAGTAAATGCAACAATAATATACGGTTGGATTAGTACTACTAATACACAACCTTACAACCAAATAATCTGCAGTTTACGAGTATTACAATGATAGAACAAAGCCACAATGTGAAGAATGATTATCTCAATCTAGAAAGCTCTTAAATATTGCAAAAGGAGCTCAAAACTGATCTTTGTGAAGTCGGATAATTAAATACAGCAAACTGAAACTGTAAATCAGCAACCTGTGAAACAATGAAAAACTTATATCTTTATCATTTTACCTCCGAATTGCGTGAAGTCAAGTGCAATGGTCATTTGGAGAATAGGCACCCATGTCAAGATGAAGAAACAACTCCAAAAAGCCAGCATTTATTAATTGGCACAATTCCCAATGCACACAAGAAGGTACAGCCCTAGCAAGGGCGATTTTGCAAGATAAAAATCCACACTTCAAATAAAAATCTGAAACTTGTTGAGGAGGGTCACCATGACCTTAGCAAAGATATTATTAACTGCCCAGAACGAAATTAAAATCATACATGAAGCTATGAGTAAAATCGACTTTCAGCTGTGTAGATATCAGCAACTGGAAATCTGGAAAAACACACCAAAATTCATCACTTGAAGCTCTATCTGCTAGTCCGATTTGAGAAGCAACTTGAAATCAATTAGGTGTTATCTTGCAAACACGAAATTGAATTGATACTAGGAGGTCAGCATTCCTCGAAGTGCAAAATGAGTAGTCATTTCGATAGCATAAGTTTGGCATAAACATGAGATAACAAATGCTAGAGCAAAGCCTCATTTTTAAAGAAGATGGGATGACTCTTCAAATTCCTTAGATGGGACGCCAAAAGCCTTGACATATTTTAAATTCAAAAAAAAAATTAATCTTCTCCAAAAGGTGTCCACTTTATGGCAAATAAGACTTTAATAAAAGTTATTAAATTTCTTCATGAAGGCGTTCCCCTTCAAGTCCCTCTTTTAAACACAACTTAAGTTAACACCTTAGGCCAAGGGGGTCAACTTAAGATTAGAACAATTTGCCTTGAAAAGAAGAATTTCATCAAAATTATGCTTTTAAAAGGCCAAAGCTCAACTCAAAACAACTGCTCCAACAGGACATGATGAGCTGAAGACTAACAACTACCAACTGCCAAAAATAGTATTTACTATAAATAGTAAACACCAAGAAAAGACCACAAAACCTCCAAGCAAGGAACCCCTTGATTCACCTCAACGAGCCTACGGGACTCCAGAATAGGCTGATGAGCACTGATGAAAAGGGGACATTACAGGTATGGTCCTTGCACTCAATTGTGGCTCCCTGCTTGGAATAGAAGGTTGGGCTTGTGACTCCACCCTGCTAGTAGATTGCAATGACTCCTCCACTATAAAACAATTGCAGTTGTGTTTATGTAAGAACTCCCACAATAAAAAAACTCATGAGTTAAACCTACAAGAATTCATCCCGTTAAAAAACTCAAGAGTACTCAACAACTCCGTGAGTACTCAAAGAGTTTGCGAACTATGATTAATTTTGTTCCACCATCCACTCTTGTTATGATCATTGGAGAGCCATTCCTTAGGAGGATCTTGTCTAGGATTTTCATTTTTCCATCGCCATCATTTGCAGATTTGTGTTCCACACATTTTGTTGCTACTACACTGGGGAATAATTCTTCATCATTAGTGCAACCAGCAAATACAGCCATAAATTTGAATATACTTGCACATTTCATAGGTCTACTGATAGTGCCATCACTTTGGACAATGTTCCACGGGGACGCATCCCCCCCCTCGAATACCCCGTGTTTTTGAGATGGGGACGTCTCAGAGACTTGGGGACTTGGGGAGGACGTCCCCCCGCCACTAGTGCCACCGTCTCCAAGATGCTACCGAGACGCCAGGACGTCCCTGAGACGTTTGAGGGACTCCTAAGAGTCTCCCAACCATCTTGTGGATGCCCAAGCATTTCCTATGGCTAGACGACTAAAAAGATTTTTCAAAAAAAAAAAAAATTGTTTGAACTTTGTGCCCAAGGTTGAACCCTAATAGCCTATGGGCCCCACCCAAACCCCACAAACTCTATAAAACTGCTTCCTGTCTCCATTTTCATTCACAAACACAAATCAACAAGAAGTTAATAGTGTGAGTATGAGAGTGAGAGCTACAAGTGTAAGGTAAAGGAGTGAGAGTGAAGAGCAAGAGGGTTGAGGAGGAGCAAGAAATAGAGCAAGAAGAGGAGTGATGCCAAGTTAATGATCACTCCAAAATTCAAATGTTTAGAACTAGTTTGCCAAAGTTTCATTTGTAATTCTTATACTTATACATCTTTTTATAATTATTTTTTCAAGTACTATATGTATTTCAATGCCACCACCCCACCACCATCTCCCTGCCGTCCCCAAACTTAGGCCCTTGGCCCCCCTATCCTCAAAACCTGTGCCCACGTCCCCCTATCAGGAAATTTCGGGGAACCATGCTTTGGAGGGTTTCCAAAGAGGGTTTGTCACCATTTATCATCACAACATTTCCGGCCCTTTGGTTGGCAGTGGCATTGCTCGGGAGGACAGATCTGCCCTAACTATTGCTGTTTTCATCAGTTTCTGAGCCATATTTGAGCATGCCAAAGCATTGGAGGAGGTTACAACTTACAACAACACTTCACATAAGTGGCACCAGCATATTTCACTGTTTGCAGACATTTAATTGACTGTTATAAGCATTTTGGAATGCTTGAGGCTGCTGTGCAGCCTCTAATTGACTCTTCCCAGCTGCCACATGACCTCACTGGGTCATATTACTCACCAATGTTACTGCTACAGCGCTTCTACAGTCAGATCCTGCAAGAAAACTTGTCTAATATTCACCATACAAGGCTCCTACAGCTGTGCATTCATCATTTCCATTGAAATGCAATTATTGCAAGTCTAAAAATTGTACATATCATTCATTGTAAGTTGCTTCAGCACATTGCAAATCTAATAAAGGCATTTTATGTTAGTTTTTCATGATCAGATAAATCTAACTTAAAGTAAACAGAAAATGCAACACATGAGACAATGAACACCACAAGATACCTTGGGAAAACCCTCCAACCTGAGGGAGAAAAACCCAGCCAATATATCTCCTATATATTAAATTATCACAATGATGATCTCCTTACAAGAGGCCAATATGCAGGTCCAAAATACATGCACCAAAGAGTGATGCGATACAGCAATACAGAGAATTAATATGCTGATAAGATCTCAGCCTCTTAACAATATCGATCTGCCTCAATGAAGAATTCGCACTTGCAAGAAACTCGAACTTGATAAGGATGGAATGTACCAAAAAAAAAATAGATAAATAACAAAGAGAGAGGCATCGGCTATATATACAATATGGAAGGGAGACGTGACCCTTCAAGAACACAAGTCGGCCAACATAGAAAGATGCGTCTCTTCTATAAAATCATGTCCTTAAAGGTAGTTGGCCTCATTTAACAAATCGGGCCTCTTCATTAATTAATCACCATATTATTGATAACATGTCCCTTGAGTTTATCCAATCGCCATAAATTAAATAGCCTTAGCTATATTTAATTTATTATTCTTGAACAAGAGGATTGGCTGGAAGGATAAGACCGACGCTGCATAACATCAACACTCCCTCTCAGCTAGGGAGGATACTTCCAGCTGCAAAAGACATATCACCTCATCGTGATGTCGATCAACATGGCTACACACATGTGAGAGAGAGCTTATCGCCTCATCGTGAAAGCATATAAGATATCACCTCATCGTGATATCAACCACAATGGCTACACCCATATGTGGAAAGGTCAGATATCACCTCATCGTGATATCAGATATCACCTCATTGTGATATCAACCATCATGGCTACCTCCATAGATGGTATGTACAAGTGCTCATCACTCAATGTGATGTTGTCACCTCACCATGACGTTCACCATGGCTCTCCCAAAGGGTGAAACCCAAGTACAAGTAAATCATCACGGACTCCCTCACGTGATGTTGTCATGGAGTCACACACATGACATCCACCATGGCTCTCCTAGAGGGTGGAATCAAGGGATTTCACCTCGAACTTCTCTTACAGAGAAGAACTCGTTAACAAGGGATTTCACCTCGAACTTCTCTTACAAAGAAGAACTCATTAACAAGGGATTTCACCTCGAACTTCTCTTATAGAGAAGTACTCATTAAAGAGGATCACTGATACTGAGACTCCTTCTCAGTTAAGGCTATATTCTCCACTATACCAAGCTTATCTTGAAAGTACACAAACTTTATCCTGGAGAGAGGCTTGGTGAGAATTACTGCCGTCTGCTCATCAGTGTTGATAAACCTCAATTGTATAGCTTTCCTCAATACCATATCTTTGATATAGTGGTATTTGGTCTCAACATGCTTGGTTCTGTCATGAAACACTGGAATGACAGAAAGCTTCTCAAAGCTTTGATTATCATAATGGATGACAGTCGGCTCCAATGATTGTCCAACCAATCCTGTAAGGAGCTTCCGAAGCCACACTGCTTCTCGAGCTGCCACATAAGTTGTAGTGTACTCGGCCTCTGCTGTACTCAGTGCCACAGAAGACTGCTTCCTGCTACACCAAGATATCATAGCAGACTTCAACTGAAACAACATCCAGAGGTACTCTTCCAATCAGCAACACAACCATCTTCTTTAGGTTCAGTAGGCTCCCTTTGAATCTTCAAGCACTTGCATCAACCTCCTAACCTCATCGTCCAAGATTTGCCTGCAACGCTTGCCTTAGAGAAATGGTTACCAGTGCACACCTCTGTAGGGATTCAGGGTTGTCCTCTTTGACCTCATCCCAGATCACTCTATTCTGAATAGGTTTGCGGAGCTACCAATGTTAAATCCAGGTTGACTGACTTTGAGCAATTCTGATCTCAACTGTTGAAGAGGTACTTAGCATCTGGCCTTACAACACTGCAACCCTTACATATTCTCAACGAATCATAGAACTCCCTCTGAAGATTAATTCTTCCTCTTCGAAGAGATGTCTTCAATCATTCACTTAGACTCATGGCTGCAAGCAATGTCACCATTCTTCAACCTATAGGATGCATCAAACTCTTCTTGAAAGCAATCTCTTATGCTTCTTGATCCGTCCTGAAAGCATTAAGAAGAGATTACTAATAGTTCATGGAACTCAACTATCTCAAACAGAAGTACCATTGCTAGGAGCATACATGATTGACTATCTCAATGTTATAGCATGAATTAATAACTACATAACAATTCATGAACATTATTCAACCATGCAATACTTATCTCATTGAAATAAGGATCTCCTGAGTAATCCCAGATAATTAATTCATCATTCATCTTTGTTGATTCTGACATGTCTTCCTTCCATTTTCTCGGAAGAGCTAATCTCAGCATAACAAAAGACAATCCACACAGAATCATAGATCATGCATATAGAAAAATCAATCATAAATGCAATTTTATTTCAGAGTCACACTCAGAAATTAGCATGAAACAACTTGCAATGAATAATTCTTAATTCTAAAGAATCTTATCCCAGCGATCACTATTTATTGGTCACACATAATCCAAGTAAATAATGTCAGATTTGTACAACTCAGCAAACTGAGTTTTAGCCTAGAAGGGTAATTACAACAAAAAACAAAGAATATTTATCTCTTAAATATTCTGAAGGGTGGACACAGTACGATACGCTGCTCTTGCGCTCAAATCAGTACAACCTTCATGGCTTGAACACAGGCCCATGACTAGAGTAGAAATTCACTAGAATCATTTTGGGGAGAGATCTCAATCACATCCGCAAATGAAGCATGTTGATTAGGCCTGGTAGGGCAATCCTTCGCATAGTGACCAAACTTGTCACATCTAAAGCATTGAACACGAGAGAGGTCCCACTTCTTCTTGAATGCAGGAGCACCATCTGACCCTTTATCTCTATTCCTCTTGAAGTATCTTTTATTTCCTCCTTTTCCTTCCTTCTTTGAGGATTGAGCGGAAAGAACATGAATGTCTTCATTAATCGAGCTTCGACCAATACCTCTCGCAGCCAGCCTCGACTCCTCTTGAATACAGTCTGCCCTCAACCGATCAAATTTAGGGAGTTTTGATCTTGCACTTATACCTTGAATGTAAGACTCCCAAGACGAAGGAAGACCATTAAGAGCCAACATGGTCAAATCCTTGACATCAACAATATGACCAATAGTAGAGAGTTGATCTCTCAACTTGGTGATCCTCATGAAGTAAGCGATGACAGTTTCTCTTTTCATCATCTTGACATGATGAAGTTGTTGCTTTAATGCAAGAGCTCGGCTTGTGTTATTGATTTTGTACATCTCCTCCAAGGTTCTGAACATCTCTCTTGCCGACCTTAACTTGGAGACAATAGGAACAATATGATCCTTCACGGAATCAACTAACATCTTCTTCGCCTTGATATCTTTCTTCTTCCATTGAATCTTTTCTTCCTCATCCGTAGGCTCAGTAGTTATGCTCTCCACGAACTCTGCCAACTCACTTTCTTCCAAGGTGAGCATAATTCTGAATCTCCATGATGTGAAATTTGATGCACCCTCAAGTTTGTCCTCGATCTTGAGACCGTTCACCATCTTGACGAAGTGAAAGAGGAAATTAACAAGGATAAAAGAACAAAGGGTATCGCTGTAAATAAGAAATCTGATCAAGATCTTCTTCAAACCCGCTCTGATACCATGTTAGTTTTTCATGATCAGATAAATCTAACTTAAAGTAAACAGAAAACGCAGCACATGAGACAATGAACACCGCAAGATACCCTGGGAAAACCCTCCAACCTGAGGGAGAAAAACCCAGCCAATATATCTCCTATATATTAAATTATCACAATGATGATCTCCTTACAAGAGGTCGATATGCAGGCCCAAAATACATGCACCAAAGAGTGATGCGACATAGCAATACAGAGAAGTAATATGCTGATAAGATCTCAGCCTCTTAACAATATCGATCTGCCTCAATGAAGAATTCGCACTTGCAAGAAACTCGAACTTGATAAGGATGGAATGACCAAAAAAATAGATAAATAACAAAGAGAGAGGCATCAGCTATATATACAATATGGAAGGGAGACGTGACCCTTCAAGAACACAAGTCGGCCAACATAGAAAGATGCGTCTCTTCTATAAAATCGCGTCCTTGAAGGTAGTCGGCCTCATTTAACAAATTGGGCCTCTTCATTAATTAATCACCATATTATTGATGGTGTGTCCCTTGAGTTTATCCAATCGCCATAAATTAAATAGCCTTAGCTATATTTAATTTATTATTTTTGAACAAGAGGATCGGCTGGAAGGATACGACCAACGCTACATAACATCAACATTTTAAAGGTGATTATTTGTGTTACACGGGGATGCGTCCCCTACCCCAAAACCCCCCGTCCCCATCCCCTGTTGTCCCGGGGACGGGGGGACGCAAAGGGGACGTCCCCCTGCCGTCCCCGAAATAGCAAAATCAAGAGGAAACGCCAAGAAACGTTTCCTGTCATTTGGGGACGTCCCCCCATCCCCGGTACAGATTGGGGACAACTAGCCGTCCCCAAATCGTCCCGGGGACAGCTAGTCGTCCCCCATAGGCAAAAACTTTAAAACTGTTAAAAATTTAAAAAACTTTAAAATTTCAATTTTTTAATCTTTCAGATCAATTAAATATTAATAATTATTTTTTTGGGGACTAATGTTTTTAGTTTTATGAAGGAAAAACATAAAAGTTTTAAGTCTAAAGTTTTAACTTTTAAATTTTTATTACTCACAGTCACGGGTGAAGGCACGCACGCGAGTAGTTGTGAGGGACGTTTTTTGAGCGACTGTGGGAAGCTCGACCAGGCGACCAAGCGACGCACCTGTTTGTTTCTTAGGCAACTAGCTAGCAACAGGGGCAACCAACTAGCAACAGGGGCGGTGCCTTTTTTTTTTTTTTAAATCTATGCTGAAGGCGCACATTTCCTCTGACGGATTTCTATGCTGAAGGCGCACATTTGCAGTGAATGTGACAGGTGAGGGCTCAGGACTCAGGAGTCATAGGCGACCATTGAGGTTGAGGTATGAAGCTATGAGCTTAGTTTTAAGCTTAAATTTTATTTTGTTTTCAAATTTTCATTTTTTTCATCAGTAATTTGAATCTCTTTTCAATTTATTTTTTTAAATAATTTTTTTAAAGTTTTAAACCCTTGCATTCTAATTTATGTGTTATTCTGAGCATAAAATTAAAAAGTAGCCATAGGGCTTTTTTAATTTTATGCTCAAAATTGCATTCTCTGTTATTATGAGCATAAAATTAAAAAAGCCCTATGGCTACTTTTTAATTTTATGCTCAGAATAAAGAGAATGCAAGGGTTTAAAAAAATTTAATTATTAAGTTTAATAATAATAATACTACTTACTTAAGTTTAATAATATTATAATACTTTTTTTGGTTTCACTTTTACAAATTTTCAGGGTTTCAACAAAAAAAAAGCATCCAAAATGAGCAGCAACAGCAATAGTAGCAGTGACCATGAGAGTGTCGGTGAGGGTAGTGACAGTGAAAACGAAGCTACAAGAATGCCAGTAAACCCTTCTTCTACCTCTGACAATCCAACCCATGCTTCTTCAGACCATTTTGCATGCCCTATACCCACCCTTCAAAGGTTTGCAAAAGGCCCTTTCAACAAGAAGAAACCATTGCATCAATTTGCCACAGATGTGACTACCAACAAGAAGAAAAATTTAGGGGGCAACAAGAAATGGTTGTGTCATGTTTGTAAAACTAATTACCATGGGAGCTATACTAGGATTAGAGGCCATCTAATGGGTGACTGTGGAAAGGGTGTTAGAGTTTGTACGGAAATAACATTGGAGCAGCAGCTTCTATTTGCAAAGTTGGCTGGAGTAAGTGAGGACCAAATGATTACCATCCAAAATAAAAAACGGTCATTAGCTGATTTGCAAGCCTCTTCCAATGTATCAGTTGGAGAGAGTTGTGATAGAGGGAAGAGGAAAGCAAGTGAGAAAGTTTCAGTCATGGGGTTAATGAATGTGCAAAAACGTGAGCAAGCAGATGATGCAATGGCCAAATTCTTTTATGCACATGCTCTTCCATTTCATTTGGCAAGGTCACCTTATTTCAAAACAATGGTGAGAGAAATATTGGCAGTTGGATCCTCTTATGCCCCCCCTGGAGAACATAGATTGCATACCTCCCTCCTTGACAAACAATATTCAAAAGCTACCATGATGATGGAGGAGATGAGGCAAACATGGATTAGGACTGGTTGTTCCATTGTCATGGATGGGTGGAGTGATATTCGGCATAGGCCACTTATTAATGGTATTGTTACATGCCCTGCTGGTTCATACTTTCTTCGAGCTATTGATTGTTCTGGGAAGCTTAAGGATGCTGATTTTCAGTTTGGCATTTTGAGGGAGGCCATAGAGGAGGTTGGGCCTTCTAATGTTGTGCAGGTTGTGACAGATTCGGCTAGTGTTTGTAAGCTAGCTGGTTTGATGATTGAGAGTGCTTACAAACATATTTTTTGGACTCCATGTTGCGTACATGCTTTGAATAATGCTTTGAAAGACATTGGCAAAATAGATTGGGTGAAGGCAGCAATTTCAGAGGCTAGAAACATACAAATGTTTGTATGTAACCATCATACTTCACTTGCACTATTCTGATCTTATTCAAAGAAAGAATTCCTCTAACCAGTTGAGACTAGATATGCTAGCTACTATATTTTGTTGGAGAGGATGTTGGAGGTCCAAGATGCTCTACAAGCCATGGTTGTTTGTGCAAAATGGAAAAGGTGGACTTTATCGAAGACAAGTGAAGGCAAGGAAGTGAGAGATAGAGTACTTAATGAAACTTGGTGGGCCAATATCAAGTAAGAAATCTGAAAATTTAAATTGTTTTTGAATTTGTTACACTTACACTTTGTCTTACTTTAGTCTTTGTATTTTAAAAGTTCTAATTTTGAATTTGTTTTTTCGTAGGTATATTTGCTCTTTCATATCACCAGCTGTTGCGGTAATCCAATATGCAAATACAAACTCTCCTAGCTTGGGAGAGATATATGAGACTTTTGATAGCATGCTTGACCAAATGAAGCAAGCTATTCGTAAAAAGGATCCTGAGATGAGTTTTTATGAGGACCATATTAGGCCTATTGTGACAAAGAGGTGGAACACAATGAATACCCCTCTTCATATGCTTGCCTATGCTCTTAATCCGAAGTGGTATGTACCTAGACCTGGCCAAATGCTTCCTTCTGAGGATGACAAGGTGATAAAGGGGCTTACAACAGCCCTTCGTAAAATGTATGCCAACAAGCATGCAACCATTCTTAGAGAGCAGTGGCTTATGTTTTTTGATCTTCAAGGTCCTACATTCAGCAAACCAGAGGCTAGGATGGATAGGGCCACCATTGCACAGAACAACCCCATTGGATGGTGGAAATTCCATGGGAAGGACACACCGGATTTGAAACAACTTGCCATTCGTTTGCTCTCATAGATTGCTAGTTCCTTTGCTGCAGAGAGGAATTGGTCCACCTATGGCTTCATCCATTCCATTAAGAGAAACAGGCTTACTTCAAAACAAGCTGAGAAATTAGTTGCAATTCGCAGTGCCTTGAGACTTCAAGACCGACAAACTACTAAGTATCAGCAGACTCCAGCAGCACAATGGGATGTTGATCCTGAGGATGTTAGGCAAATTGATGAGGAGATGCAACAAGGATTGGTCGGGCTACCATTGGATGATCCACTCTTGCCAGAGGATGATAGTGAGTCGGATAGTTCTGAGTCTTTGGATATTCATAGCCCGAATGAGGCTTAATTTAATAATTTCATAGACTGTTGTATTTAATATTTTGATTTTCATGTTTGAACTTTGAGACTTTTGGATACATGTTTGAGACATTTGGATATTGATAAACCATGGTTTTATTGATGTTTTATACTGCTATGATAAATTTTATAATGCTTTAATGACATTTCTTATGCTGTTATAGTACTACTCTCGTGATTTACTTACATATTGATATTGTTGTTATCAATTATTAATTTATTGAAATATCTATCTCTTTCCCTCTCTCTCTCTCTCTCTAATATATTAATAAATTTTGAAAAAATCATATATATATATATGTATTTTGTATGTCGTCGTCCCCTGCCGTCCCCTAAAAGTTGCCCCTTAGGAAACGTCCCGGAAACGCGTCCCCTGCCATCCCCGACAGGGCGTGGAACATAGTGATTAATTGATGTTTAATTCAGATCCATACAAGTTTAATACACTAGAGTTCCATTTTTACGTGTTTGTTGGCATTTGAATATCCAATTCATTCACTTTCAGTTAAATCACCATTGAAATTAGTTGTATATGAGCTACATCACTCAGATCTGAGTGTAGTTGCATATAAAAGTGTGTTAAGTTGGTTGTCCATTTCATACTAGACCTTAACCAGCATTTTCATTTGGGTTATTTATCATCTATAAGTGAATTTTGCTAGTTTGGGGTGGAGAAGAAATTGTTTTCCAGCCATAAAGGGTTTTGATAACAAGTTTCCAGCAGTTAGTTTCAATATGTTTTTCTGTTTCAATTTGTGATTTTGCATCAGAAATCAGAAAATTAAGTAAGAATCAGAAAATACACAAAAAAATCACAGTTGGGGACATTCCATTTTAAAACAAATCACCTAATGATGTTACAAACAAATTTTGATAAAAAAATTTGGAGGGATAAACTTATGACAGTTTTTTCACCATCTTAAATTTGGCATTCAAGTGGCCATATTCTGCTTATTTTCAGCTTATAATGACACTCAAGTGATAGTCAAATTTAACTTTACTAAAATTTCTGTGGCATCAAATTTCTTTTTATGATGACAAGATTTCATTAATTAACTTGGTGCCCTAGATGTAAAATACAACTATATAAAATCCTTTGTATAAACTTTAATTTCCAATGTGCCACTTCTTAATCTCAAGACCTCCACACTTCAAGATGCCATGCACAACGCTTCTCCTTCTGACCTAAGCTGCTTTTCACCTCTTTTTACAGCACACTTCTTTGGTGCACTCCTAAAAATGAATTCTTCATAGACTTGTTTTTTCTTCTTTGAGCCTAGTCTTTGGCTCCCTTGTGCCCAGCCTACATGTTTCCTATCAATCTCCAGTCTTCTCTTTCAAAAACTTAATCATCGCCATAATAAAATTAACGACGAGTTTTTCCTTGCTGTCACAATTTTGTAGCAGCATGATAGAAACGAAAACACCATGCCTAGTAACAAACTAATGCTCATTTGAGAAGCTATACAGAAGAAGATACTAATGGAAAATAGACTCAAGAAAATGGCCTTTCTCACCCCATCCAAATGTGTGATGTATGAACAAGAGGAAGAACATGTAAATAATTGATTACTCGGTTTCCCCTTTGCAAACAAGTGTTAGTAATGGCTATCCAAACTTGGATGGAGCTCAGCACTACCAAATAATATAAAGAAACTCTTCTTGTCATGGCCAATAATACAGAGAAACTCAACATTTGCAAGTCTTTAGATTTTAACCCATCATTAATGATTCAAGAAATCTAGAAGGAAAGAAACTGTAGGAATTTCAAAGCCTTGGCAATTTCACTAGAATTTTTCCTCAACAAACTAGAAATTACCATTGTCAAGGTGGTAAACAACAAAGCAACACCATTAGCCAAAAACAAAGTTTTTTCATCCTTGGATTGTGAAATAACTCATAAATGGAATGGACCTGTAGGGTTGGCGGAGTAAATTCCATAGATAAGTTTAAGAAAAGATGCAAAATGGCAACCAGCCCAAGTGACTGGGCTAAACTAAACTTCCATGGAGCATCTAGAGGAAATCCTGGACTATCAGGGGCTAGCAATATCATTAGAGACTCAGATGAGAATTTAATTGTCGCTGCCTTAGAAGCTCAAAGAATGAACGAATAATCAAGCAAAGGCATATGAGCTGGTATTGGATCTCCAAACATGCCACCAATTTAGATTAAAGAGTGTTGTAATTGAAGGTGACTCAATGATCATTACTAGCTCGATCCACAAACGAAAATCAAAAAATTGGACGATCAACAATACATTATTATAGGCCTAGTCATATATCAATTCTCTCAACTCCTTAGTTGTTCAACATACTTACAAAGAAGCCAATGAAGTAGTTGATTACTTAGCAAATCTTGCCATCAAATGGCCAAGAACCAAAAAGTTAACAATTAATGTTTGGGAAGAATTACATTCTGACATTAATATCAAGGATAAAAATGTCTCCGACATAATGATTACTTGGCAAATTTAGCAACAGTTGAGATGGAGATAGATCTCACAGCATATGTAAGACAATAAGCAAAGCAAAGGTTAAATGCCATATCAACATTAACTCCTGTCATCATGAGAAGGCAAGGAACTTGCTTCTTGCCCCCCTTGAGTTGGATCATATGGAGCAGTGCTAGTATGTTGAGACCTAACTACTTCAACTACTAAAACATTTTCACAATCCATCTCCCTCCTAGCAAATATCCGTAAATGCTCGTTTCCTCAACTTTAGGCAAGGATTAATAGAATAATAGGAGGGCATTTGTAGGTCTTGAGCATAGTGTTGAGATTCAAGCTCAATGAAAACTAGGCAATCTGTTTTGTAGCTTGGACTGGGTGGAAAAACTCAGCAATTAAGATATATTTCTGAAAAAATGTTTAAACTAATTTTCTAGGAAATTTTGAGTTGGTTTTCTGTTTTTTCAGGCTTGGCTGAATTTCACAGGTGAGACTCACAAGTCTGCTGAAACCCACAAGTTTTGGCACACTCGCAAGTCTCAGCTGTCAAATTCAGCCAAGTCTGCTAGTCAAGGCTACAGACTAGCCGACTCTGACTCAGACACAGATCCTCAAGTCCTAACCAAGACCATACCATGCAAGAAGCTAATGCAGTGAATATTCTTGTGAATCTAGCTCAATGACGACAATTTTCTTCAAAAAAAGAAAAAAGATAAGGATTTTAAATCAATGGATGCCTCCCTCGAAGCAAGGAGCTTCCAACAATTTTTTCTTTTTCCAAGACATCTCCTCATATGTAAATTCGTGGGGGTTAGATTAAATCTGAGGATGCTAGAGAATTGGGTACACAAAACTTGGTTGATTGAAGGAGACATGGAGATTACTCTGGTTGCCAATGGGTATGTTTTTGCTTCCCATAATAATACTTTTGAATGTGTTTGAATTTTTGAAGGAGGTCCCTTTTTCTTCAAGTATGTTGGTCTCTTAATGAAACCCAAGCATCTAGAATTTATCCCTATTGTGGAGCTCCCTTCCAAGGTTCTAGTTTGGATCTATTTATTTGATTTGCCACTGCTTTTTTGGAAAAATGAATGCCTAAAAGCTTTGGGTGATTCATTGGATTCCTAGTTGGGTACTTCTCACATTACAAGGGAAAAGAAATTTAGAGTTATGCTCAAATCTATGTTGAACTAGATTTAAATAATATCTTGCTAGAGGCTTTTAATATCCAATTGGGAGATCTTGCTTGACATCAAACCTTGGATTATGAAGCCATTCTTTTCAAATGTAGGGAATGTCATCATTATGGACACCTTTTTTGGGATTGTACCCAGCTTAAATCATATGATTCTTTTGAGAAATTGCCACGAGAGGACAAAAAGGGTAAACAAAAAAATTGGCAAGATTATCAAGGTTCTAAGTTGGTTCTTCTAATGCTCATAGCTTTACCATGGTTCACAGGAAAGGTAAAGCTCAACCTCCTCCAAATCCTAGAGGAGCCAAAGCTAGTAGCTGAAATAAAATTTAGATTTCTATTATGGGAGAAATACCCATCAAATTTCAGGATGATCAAGATGAAAACCAAGAAAGAATGATAGCAAATTGAGGGAATGATGAAATAATGCAATCGCGGTGAAATACTGAGTGCTAATTTTTTCAATGAGAAGCAAGATCACATAGCACAAGATCTTCTACGTTTTAGGGAGTTTTTGGATGTTCCTCCAGCCATCATTAATGTCTACCAGGCTCCATTGATGCCAAGCAAGTCTATTGTTTCTGCCCAAAACCCTATTTTTATTCCTAATAATTCTCAAACTTTTGAAGTTCAAGAGACTCTTCTTGCTTTTGATAAGTTTGAGCATGTGCTTGAACCCCTATCATGGACTTCGATAAACAAGAAAATATTTCTATTTGTAATCCACAAGATATTTGAAACAAAGAAAATAAGAAAAAAGATCCTTCAACCCAAGATTTGCATATTAAACAAAGTCTGCATAAAAAATAGGGGAGACAAGAGGCACTCAAAGCAGGTCGTAAGATTCACCATGATAAATCCAAATGTTTGGGTGAACACCTACTAGCTTTGAGTCTTCTCAATCAAGAAGATTCATCCCTCTCATCCATTTCAATCATGATTATTTCCTAAAATGTAAGAGGGCTTGGCAGAAAATCCAGATAAAATGTTGTTACAAGATTGATTAAAGATCTTAACCCTTTTATGTTGCTAATTTAAGAAACTTAGCTTCCCAAAGAATTTGCAAAAAAAAAAAAAAATTGGTTGCAGCATTGGCAGATATTGGGAAAGCATGGCTATTTATGCTCTTGGTCTATCTAGCAGTCTTATGTGTGCTTGTGATTCCAAATATTTTTCTCCAAAAAATTTCTTAATTTGCACTGATGGTCTCTCTTTCAATGCAATTCTCACATCCAGCAACATTGGTGTCATAATCACTAATTGATATGCTCCCCACGATCTTCGAGATATGTTTAAACTCTAAAATAGTCTACATGTTCATAGAGAAACTTCTCCTAAATATTAGCCTTGGATTATTGGAGGCGACTTCAATACTATGTTGTCCCTTAATGAAACAAAATGATGGACTTTTTATTCACCCTCAAGCTAGTCTTCTTCTTTTCCAAATCATTAATCAGCTTGAGTTAATGGATATTACTCCTAGAAATGGTTCTTTTACTTGGAACAATCAATGAATTAGGGATGCTTTTGCTGCAGAAAATGTGGATAGATTTTTTGTAAGTGATTATTGACCTTTCGATGCCTTCAGCTTGCTTCTTCCGTTCTGCACAATGTAGGTTTAGATCATTCGCCCATAGCTTTACACTATGAAGGATCTTTAATGCCTCAAAATGCCCCTTTTAGATTCCAACTCATGTGGTTAAAGAAAGAGGACCTGGAAGAAAAGATTTATCTTTGTTTGTAAAGATGTCTTAACTTTGAATTCTAAACTCTATAATGAATTAGAAAGGACCGAGCTTCAAAAGGAAATCGTGTGGGGACAAATTTTTTGTGTTAAATGGTTACAAGCAAGGGATAAGAATTCTTCTTTTTTCCATCACTTTGTTGTGGCACAAAATGTTGATGTTTCAGCGTCGGGCCTCTTACTTCCAGCGGCAGCAATAAATAAAAAAGAATAAATTAAATAATAGCCTTTGACTATTTAATTTATTAGAAATCGAATCTAGTGAAGAGGTGCTTCACTTTATTAAGAAAATAATATTTATTATTTCCTGGCCAACTTGGTAAACTATTGTAATTTCTAAATGAGGCCGACCTCATGAAGTGCCACATTGTTTTGTATAAATACAAGGTGATATTCATTCAATTGTTAATCAAGTTCATTCGTCATAATTCGCATTCCTAGAAGAAGTTCATGCTTGAGCGGCAGATCATCATTTGGTAGCAGCGCATCATCTTGTAGCAGCAGCGCATCATCTTGTGGCAGCGAATCATCATCTTGCAGCAGCAGGTCGTCATTCTGTTGCAGCAGACCGATTTCAAGGAGAAACATATTCATTGTATCTTTGCATCAAGGAGACGTGCAATTATTCATTGTATCAAATCGGCATTGTGCCTGAGTTGTAAGCAGATCTTTTCTGCTCTTATTTATCAATATATAAGAGATATATTGGCTGGGTTTTTCTCCCTCAGGTTGGAGGGTTTTCCCAAAGTATCTGGTTGTGTTCATTGTCTCATGTGTTGCATTTTCTAAGTGCCTTTTGTCTTGTTATATCTGATCATATGAAAAACTAACATGGTATCAGAGCGGGTATAAAAAGATCTAGATCAGATTTATACAAGCAGCACTATCCTCCTTTATTGTTCTCATCTTGAAGGCATCCATCCTCTTGTCAAGATGGTGAACTAGGACAGATCTTTAAGGCAAAATATTGCAGATCTGAGGTTACAAATTATCAGACCTAAGGGCAGATCTTGAAGGCGAACTAGGGAAGACCTTTGAAGGTGAAGTTGGCATAGTGAAGATGCTTCATTATCATCATCTAAGTCTTAGTTTGAAGAGACACAATTTCAGGCTATAGATTCTGAGTCTACTTCGACTTCCCTTGTTCGTGTATTCGATGTAAGTGAGGTTCTTGCGGAGTTACTCATCAAGATATAGAGCTCTTGCATCGGGCATGTCATTTGATACAAATTCATGCAATTTGAAGAACTCAAAATTCTATGTAAAGAGAAATCGAGACTCTTCATTCAGAAAGTTTGTCAAAGATATTCATGAGATATTCCCGAGTTGATTACCAGGAATCTCGGCTCTTCATGAAGAGATAAGTATTCTTTGTTTTGTTTGAATTCAACAATCTAGGCTGAAATTCAGTTTGCTAAGTTGTGCAAATCTGACCTTGGTTATTTGAATCATGTGTATTTAGTTAAAATCGTAGGTTCTATTGAATAGTGATCATTGGGACAAGATCCTTTGGAGATATCACTATTCCTTGCAAATTATGGAGATCTTTTGAGTGTGACTCTAAGATGAAAAAAGAACTGCAACTTCATTGTGATAGGATGATCACATCGATATCATTCTCCTTTCGCATGGGTTGTGATGGTGCCTAAGAGACCTGATTCTATGTTGTATATGTTGGTTGTTTAATGTGTCTAAGAAATCTGAGTTGAGCGGATTGTCTCTTGTTGTGCTGAGAATAGCTCCTTTCGAGAGAAGTAAAAGATGGAAAAAAGATATATCAGTATCAATAAAGATAAGTTCTATTACTTCGTTATCTTGATCTTTTGATATTTGCTGCATCTTTCACTTATAGTTTGTGTTTTATAAACTATTACTAATCCTTTAAAATGAAGGATGAGATCAAGTTGCAAAATGGCTGCAACCAAATCAATTAAGAGATAAGTATTTTATAATGTTCATGAATTCTTGTGTAGTTATTCATTCATGCTATAACATTGGTTATATATGCTTCTAGCATTTCTCTTCGAGATAAGTAATCTCTCTCTATAATGCTTCCAGGACAGATCAAGAAGCAATAGGGTGATGAGAGATCGCATAGAAGAGCTTAAGGCATCTTGTGTCGAAGTCATGCCGAATGAAGAGATTGGAGTCACAGCTTGCAGTCATGGGTCTGAATTGGTAGCTGAAGACATCTCTCGAAAAGGAAGAACCTATTCAGGTTGTCTTTGTGATCAGTCCTTTTTCGAAGAGGAGAAATTAACCTTCAAGAGGGAGTTATGTGACTCACGGAGTAAAAGTTGCAAGGCCTGATGCTTGAAGACCTCTTCAACTGTTGAGATCAGAATTGCACAAGACAGTCATCTGGATTTAACATTGGTAGCTCCGCAAACCTTTTTAGAGTGATTTGGGATGAGATCAAAGAGGACAGCCCTGAATCTCTACAGTGGTGTACGCTGGAATCCATTTCTCTAAGACAAGCATTGCAAGCAATCTTGGACAATGAGGTCAAAAGATTGATGCAAGTACCTGAAGACTCAGAGGGAGCCTACTGAACCTAAAGAAGATGGTTGTGTTGCTGATCGGAAGAGAACCTCTGGATGGTGTTTCAGTTGAGGTCTACGATGATATCCTAGTGTAGCAGGAAGCAGTCTTTTGTGGCACTGAGTATAGCAGAGGCTGAGTACACTACAGCTTGTGTGGAAGCTCGAGAAGCAGTGTGGCTTCGGAAGCTCCTTGCAGGATTGGTTGGACAATCATTGGAGCCGATTGTCATCCATTATGATAATTAAATCTTTGAGAAGCTTTTTGTCATTCCAGTGTTTCATGACAGAACCAAGCATGTTGAGATCAAATACCACTATATCAGAGATATGGTATGGAGGAAAGCTATGCATTTGAGGTATATCAGCACTGATGAGCAGACGGCAGACATTCTCACCAGGCCTCTCTCCAGGATAAAGTTTGTGTACTTTCGAGACAAGCTTGGTATGGTGGAGAATACACCCTTAACTGAGAAGGAGTCTCAGTCATAGATTACATACTCGCAGGTTAATCTGCGAGTGGGCGATTAATCGCCAAAAATTTATGAAAACGAGTAAAACCTGCTTTTACTCACCATTTGCTACAGTACAAATAATTGCCGATTTTTGCAGAGCAATCGTGGGCTAGAAATGACGATTAATCGCTGTTAGGTCGCCAATAAATGTGGCGCGTTTTTTTTGGCATTTTCGTGCGGATTTTCGCATCTTTTTCACGCACTTTTTTTGCGAAAATATCTAATTAAACCCTCAACTTTCAATCTTTCTGCACACCCGCGTTTTTCCCATCGAATTTTGGCGCGATTGAAGCTTGCTTTCAGCGTGAATTTGGAGTTTTGGCGTCGCTATTTGCAGCATCAGCTATAGGTTAGGGTTTTTATTTATTTCATGTCTGGTTTTCATGGCTTCATACTGCTTTCGAATTTTTATATGCTGCATTCAAAACTTGTTGTCAATGGCTTCCGCCCTGTGTAAGTCGTGTGTTCCCAGTCTTCATTATTTTTAAAATTTTAATAGAATCATAATGTATGAAAGTTATAGTTATAAACTATAATATAGTTTTATAATTTTATTTATATATATTATTAATAATAAATATTTTAATGTCTGTAATATTTTTTTTTATTCACAATATATTAAATTTTAAATTTTAATATATATTATAATTTAATACATTATGAATAAAAATATATATATTATAGATAATTCATAGTAAAACTAAACTGTAATAAATTTATTATTAATAATGTATATAAATAAATAATAAAATCTCATTTTATTATTTATTTATATACATTATTAATAATAAATTTATTATAATTTACAATTTTACTTTTACTATCTATGATTCTATAATATATATTTTTTGATTCATATATAATATAATATATTAAAATTTTTATTTTAACATATATAGTTATATACAATAATATATATATATTAAAATTTAAAATTTAATATATTATATTATTATGAATAAAAGAAAATATATTATACAATATTAGATAGTAATATATTTATTATTAATAATGTATATAAATTGGCTTGCTAAGATGGGATTTTATTATTTATTTTTGATTTTACAATGTACATAGTCATACTCTACAAAAAATAATGTTTTTGTATGAATTTCGTTTATAATGAAGCCATGAGAATCAGATATGAAATTGAAAACTATAGTTGGGCTGTGAATGTGATGATTCAAACTCAAAGTAACAATGAAAGTTTATAACTTAATAGACTTCTAGTTTTGCTTATTAAACCCTCCTTTCAACACTACTTTGTTTCAAACTTTCACTACTTTGTTTCAAACTTTGTTACAAAATTTCTATGCATGGCCATGAATGATGAAAGTTTGAAACAAAGGAGTGCTGAAAGGAGGGTTTAATAAGCAGAAATAGAGCTCATATCATCATATTTCATCAAACATTTTAAAAGTTGAAATTTGAGCATATTTACTCATATCAATTATCACATATGTATGCTTTTGCACTATGCACATTATCACATTGTATGTAAAGTTAAATTTTTAATTGTTCATAATGACAATCTGTTGCTCCCACCTGCAAATTTGCAATAGTCAATAGGTTTAGGACTTAGGACTTAGGGCTGCAATGCCAATTTGCATACAAGTAAATTAAATCAATGTGCATCCAACAAAAAATACAAATATAAGAATGAAAAAACTGAAATTAGATAATGATTGTCATTGAATAAAGTTAAACAATTAGCTGATTGTTCCTTTGTACTAGATTTGTTACAACTTACAACTTCTAATATATTTATTGTTCAACTTCTAATATTGTAGGTTACTATTTAATCACAATGGCATCCGGCTCCGCCTCTACATCTGCTTCAGACTCAGTTGGCACAAGTGTCATTGAAAGCAGACCACCTAGTAGCCGTGATCCTACTTGGAAACATGGTTATTACGGGCCAGTACCAGGCAGTGTTACTTGTACTCATTGCAAGAAGAGGATTCGTGGAGGCATCAATCGCCTCAAATACCATCTTGCTGGTGTTCCTTGTCGTGATTCAAAGGCATGTGAAAAAGCCACTTTAGAGGTGAAACGAGAGATGATAGTTGTTCTTGTAGCACTTGATGAAAAAAAATTGGAGAGGGAAAAAGTAAAAGCAGCCATGCAAGCAGCCATTGCTCATAATTTGGTTGAAAATTCTGAGGTTCAAATGCAAACTGAAGCCATTGTGGGCTCTAGTCGTGGTCCACGTTTACGTGCTGGTCGCAATACCCCATCCACTTCAAGCAAATTCCATTTTTTTGTACCCAGAATTATTCAAGGATCACAACCTTCATTGGAAGCAACTGGGTGGAATAAGGAGGTGCACAAAGAGGCAGACAAGGCTTGTGCAAGTTTTTGGTTTTATAACAACCTTCCCTTCAATGTGGCAAGGAGTCCATATTGGGAGTGTTTGGTCACAGCATTGACAGTTGCAGGCAAAGGGTACAAGGCCCCTACTCCAAGAGATCTAAGTGGCAAGTTACTTGAAGATGCTATTGTAGATGCAAAAGGAATTGTGGAAGAAGAAAAGAAAAAATGGCAAAAGTTTGGATGCTCAATTCTTTCAGATGGTTGGACAGATGGAAGAAACCGCACACTTATCAATTTTATAGTGGCTTCCAATGGTGTGATGGTTTTTCTAAAGTCAATTGATGCCTCCAACATAATAAAGAATGCAAAAAATTTGAGCATGATGTTGGAGCAGGTTGTTTTAGAGGTGGGCATAGAAAATGTTGTCCAAGTTGTTATTGACAATGCAACGGCATGTGTGGCAGCTGGTAGATTGCTTCAAGCGAGGCATCCAACAATTTTGTGGACCCCTTGTGTAGCTCATTGCCTTGACCTTCTTTTGGAGGATATAGGCAAAATTGATTGGGTGAAACCAATTGTAGAACAAGCAAGAGACATAGCAATATATATATATAATCACCCATAGGTTCTTCAATTGATGAGAGATCACACCAAGGGGAAAGAGCTTGTGCAATCGGGTGCTACAAGGTTTGCAACTAATTTTCTAACATTGCAAAGTATTACTGGTTTATTGACTTCCTTGAAGCAAATGTTTGTGAGTCAACCATGGGTAGACTCAACTTACTCAAAGAAGGCTGATGGAGAAAAGATTCAAGCAATAATCTTTGATAGTCAATTTGCAACTAGAGCATTAGAGATTGTCAAGGTAACTTCAACTCTAATGAATTTTCAGATTGAATCTTTTATTCTTAATTTAAAATTATATAAGTATTTTGTTTCATTGTAAGGTGTAATTTAAATTTGGCTCCACTTTGTACTTTATAGGTGATTGAGCCATTGGTGAGGGTCTTGCACTTGGTGGACAGCGAGAAAAATGTGATGGGATATCTTTATGAGGCAATGGATAGGGCCAAAGAGGCCATCCAACACTATTACATGGGGGATGCAAATAGATTTACCCCTATTTGGGAGATCATTGATTGAAGGTGGAACAATCAACTCCACCAACCCATTCATGCGGCGGGGTACTTTCTCAACCCCAAGTTCTACTTCTCTGATGGCTTCACGGATGCTAATGGGGAGGTTATGGAAGGCCTATTCACATGTATTGAAAGGATGACACCTATATCTGAAGTGAAAGACCTCATCCTATTAGAGTTGCAAAAATATAAGGAAGCTAGGGGGCCTCAGATTGACTAATCAATCAACTGGTCTACCTAATCAATCAATCTAATCTAACAACAAATAACTCCTAATCAAAATAGTTGAGACTTAATTACATCCATAAATCACTCAAATCTCAACTAGTTAACTAGGCACTCATTTCAAAGAAGACTCCCTACAAAGCTGGGCCTTACTCTCCTACATTAATTGTCCTCTCCATGTTGATCTCTCAGCTGCAGACACACAAGCCTGCAATCACTGTGAGAACACTGACTGAGAAACTCAAGGCAAATATTCTACCAAAAGATTTTCCCACTTTAAATTTATTAAAATAGTTCCAAAACTACAAGAAAATATCTAAGTTATCGGTTTGGGTTCGGGTTTGGGTTTGGGTTTGGGTTCACGTTCGGCTTTGGCTTCGGTTTGCAAGTTCAGTCAAAAAAAAATTGGGGTTGGGTTCGTTTTGGGTTCGTCCATACAAAGACATATAAAAAATAATATATATACATATTTAAAATAGTAGTTAAGTTCAAACTACCACACATAGCATCATATATTGTATAATTGTTACACCTCATTTCTCAATTACCAGATTACTTTTACCTTTATGAGTAAATATGATCTTAAATGTAGAATCATTACTTTAATATGTTCAATGGGTGAATGAAATACTTGAATATGCATTATGATGTTATTGCTTTTTAATACTTTAATGATGCAAATGATATATGATGGATAAGATTTTCATGTGATCGGCTAACTTCTTTATGATGCACTAAGTTGGATGCAGGAAAGAATCGAGCCCTCCAATGAGGAGAGAGAGAGTATCACCTAGGAGAGGAGTTTGGTATGGTAACCCTTAATGTACCTGCTTGAGCTATCACACACTCACATCCTAGTTTAGTTGATTTAAGTCAAATTGGTTTCGGGATTTGGTAAGTAAACACTTGGCCGTAATTTGTGGGATAATTGGACTGTTTGTTTATTGGTATTTAATTTCCTTTGGCTGTTTGTTGAACATGATTAAACTTCTTACAGATTATAATCAAAATATTGAACTTAATAACTATGAAGTTGATGCCAGATCAATATTGGAAATATTGATCATGAATTCACAAGTCTGAATTTTCTTTAATGGTATTCGATCCTCAAGAGCAGAACATTTATTTATTTCGATGTCTCCAATTGTGGATCGGATCTGTATTAAATATAAATGGAGAGACACGTCCCATGAATGGACATGTCTCCACAAAGTGGAGGCATGTCCGTTCATGAGATGTCTCATGAATTTTGTGCCTTTTCATCTAACTAAACACCCAATCACTAATCAGGGTTAGTTACTTAATAAACATAAATGCTTACTAAGTTCGATCTGTATTTATTTTGCACAAATAAATAATACCAATCTGGAAATGATCACCGATAATGATGCTCGATCGGGATTCTATATGAAACATGTAAAGCCAATAATCTGCAAGTAATAACCTCTAAATGCAGATCAATAATATACTTGGGATATAGTAGATTTCGATATATATAAATAATGACATAAATATATATACAATTAATATATATGTGTGTATACATATGTCAGTATGTACTGACATATATATACACACACATTATCAAATCAATCATCATTTCTATATCTGACTGAAGCTACCATATTTCAACACTCCCTCTTAGCTAGGGAAGATAAAACTAACCAAGTATATAGTGATATCACCTTACTCGTGATATCAAGAGATATGGTATGCTTCTAAGAGTGTCAAGTCACATGACATTCTTCATAACACATCTTCATTATGGTATGTGCACTGACATCAAGTCTCATGATGTCTACCATAATAAATCATGGCATATCTAAGGATACATTTATCCACCATGATTATCCCATAAGGATCATAATGATCTTCAACTGATATCTATCAAAATGTCCAGGAGATACTATCATGACATATCCACGGATATCAAGTCACATGATATCCATCATGATAGTGAAACTAATCATTGTAGAGTCGTCACCTTACAATGTCAAATACAAGTGTTCATTATCAGAAAGATCGTCACCTTTCAATAATGTACACAGGGGGAGGGGGGGCCATAAAGTCATGGAGTCACACACATGACAAAAGAGTTTACACATTAAACATATTTTAAATACATTAGTACAAAATAAACAATTTGAGTCTCAATCTCAATAATAATTTACATTTCAACCATACCAAGTTTCTTCCTGAAGTGTTCAACTTTAACTTAGGAGAGAGGCTTGGTGAGCATGTCTATTGTTTGATCATTTGTACCAATATACTCCAACTGGATCACATTCCTTTCTACCATGTCTCTCACATAGTGGTAAGGGATCTCTATATGCTTTGATCTATCATGGAATATTGGATTCACTGAAAGCTTAATACAACTCTGATTGTCACAGTGGATAATTGTAGGATTCAGGGGCTCACCAAATAATCCCACAAGCAATTTTCGGAGCCATACTGCTTCTCTTGTTCCCATAGAGGCTGCAATATATTTGGCTTTTGTTGAGCTTTGTGCCACTGAAGACTGTTTCCTGCTGATCCAAGAGATCATAGCCGATCCTAAACTGAAGCAACATCCTGATGTGCTTTTCCGATCGGTTACACTTCCAACCCAATCTGAATCAGAGTATCCATGTAAATCTAGGTTGACATTTCTGTATTTAAGACCATATCCAATAGTACCTTGAAGGTATCTCAATATATGCTTCACAGCAACAAGGTGTATTTCCTTTGGCTCACACATAAATTGGCTTAGAGCATTCACTGCATAGCAAATATCTGGTCTAGAGTTAACCAAGTACATTAATGATCCAATTATCTGTCTATAGAGAGTAGGATCTGCAAATTTTGATTTTGTTGCTGCTTCTTTCAATTTTTGTAAGTTGGTTTCCATAGGTGTAGACATGGGTCTAGTGTCCAACATCCCAAATCTTTTTAGAATATCAATAGTATACTTCCCTTGATTTAAAATGATACCATCTGATTTCTACCAGACTTCTAACCCCAGGAAGTGATGTAAAATGCCCAAGTCTTTCATATCAAATTTTGAGGCCAGGTCCTTCTTACATTGAGTAATAAGGTGATCTTCTCCTGTTATTAGCAGGTCATCAACATATAAAATTAGTATTAACATATCACCTTTAATTACCTTAAAATAGAGATTTGGATCTGCACCATTCTTGGAAAATCCTAGTCCCAAAAGATAGCTATCGATTCTTTCATACCAGGCTCTGGGGGCCTGTTTAAGTCCATATAGAGCTTTCTTCAATTTGCATACATGTGAGTCTGCATTATGTATCACAAAGCCTTCAGGTTGCTCTAAATAGACTTCTTCTTCAATGGTCCCATTCAAGAAGGCAGTATTCACATCCATTTGATGGATCTTCCGGCCTTTAGCTACTGCAATAGCTATTACTGCTCTAACAGAGGTGTACCAGGCAACAGGTGCAAATGTCTCTTCATAATCAATACCTTCCTTTTGTGATAAACCTCTGGCGACAAAACGTGCCTTGTGTTTCTCTATACTGCCATCAACAGCATGTTTGATTTTGAAGAGCCATTTGGAAGAGACAACAGATTTCTCTTTTGGTGTGGGTACTATATCCCATACATCATTTTTCAAAATGGATTGGTACTCTTCCGTCATAGCATCTTTCCATACTTGATGCTTGAGAGCTTCTGTAACGCTAGTTGGTTCTGAACTAATGATCTCATTCATTAAGGCAACATAGCTTGAGAATCTTTTGGGTCTCTTACTTTCTCTAAAAGTTCCTTTGGTTGTTGTATAATTCTCAGCTTCCTCAATCATCTTTCTAGCCCAAAGTGGTCTCCTTTTGCTGTTGTTATTAGGATTCTCTTCTGGAGCAGTTTGGTTTTCATTTGTGATTTCTTCAGGATATTCCCTCTGAATCTTAGGAGCAGGATCCTCCTCCATGACTTTAGGAGAATCTTGAATTTCTATCTCATTAGAACTCTTTGCCCTTTTGAAAGCAATGTCTTCCTCAAAGATGACATCTCTACTTAGTTCAATTTGTTTATGTCCGGATATGTATATCATGTAAGCTTTTGAGGTTTCACTATAGCCCACGAATATCCCTTTCTTTCCAGTAGGTTCTAATTTAGATCTCTTTTCTTTAGGTACATGAATGTAGACAGGGCAACCAAAGATCCTTAAGTGACTTATGTCAGGTTTTACACTAGTAAATGCTTCTTCAAGAGTTTTGTTATCTAGATGTGAGTGGGGACATCTATTTTGAATGTAGACAGTTGTCCTAGAGGCTTCTGCCCAAAATGAAGTTTCAATGTTTTGGTCGTACAACATTGCTCTAGCAGCTTCTACAATAGTTCTATTTTTCCTCTCAGCAACACCATTTTGTTGAGGATTGTAGGCTACTGTAAACTCCCTCTTAATCCCAGCATTTATACAAAATTCCTTAAAAATTTCTGAGGTGTATTCCTTCCCATTATCTATTCTTAGTATTTTGATTTTCTTCCTGGAAAAATTTTATGTAAGAGCTTTGAACTCCTTAAACCTTTTAAGGACTTCTATCGACTCTTTACATTTAAGAAAATATATCCAGGTCTTTCTAGAGAAGTCATCTACAAATATTACATAATATAAGAATCCTGCCATGGAGGGTACAGACATGGGTACACATAAGTCAGAGTGTACTAGTTCTAATACGTTTTTTGGTTTTACTCAAACTATTTTGGAAGGTCCCCTTTGTTTTCTTCCCTAGGGCACACCCTTTGCATGCTCCTTCATGAATTTGTTTTAGTTTGGGCAAACCTGTTACTAATTTTTCTACTGAAGGTAGGGCACGGAAATGAATATGTCCTAATCTTCGATGCCAAATTTCATTTGAATCAGAGGTCTCATGAATGAGGGTTTGATTAGTGTCAGTGCACAGTTTGTAGAGATATCCTTATCTTATACCTATAGTTTGTGCTTTCTTTATAGTGGAGTTCTTTGGCCATGCCAAAACTTTTCCATCCATAAAGGTAACCCTATATCCGTTGTCTTCAAGAGCAGAAATGGATATTAGGTTCCTCTTTATTCCCGGTACAAACAATACTCCAGTGAGTTGTAGAGAGAGGCCGGACTTCAAATTTATGGTGCAAGTTTCAACCCCCTTTACTGGATGTGCAAAATCATCCCCAATAGTTACTTCTTCGTCAGTTTCTTCTATCACGGTATCTAGGTGTTCTCTGAATCCTGTGATGTGCCTTGATGAACCACTATCAATTACCCAATT